>LKBB01000252.1:0-33490 GCA_001513885.1 Thielaviopsis musarum
TGCGGTGGTTCATGACAGACGCCGAGGGGGGGTAGGCAGTGGGGGGCGGGTATCCGGCAGTGGGGGGTGGGCCGGGAAAGCGGGCCGATCTGGGGTGACCACTGGGAGGGCCCATGTTTGCAGACGTCTGGCCGACTCCGGTGTTCAAGGCAGCGCCGGCAGAGCCCGCAAAGGCAGCACCCGAGCCCGCAATACCCGGACAGTTAATTTCAACCACAAACTCCTTTTCATGCCACTCAATCCAACCCGACACTTCAGCCCGAATCTCCCGGCTGCCATCCATGCCGACACCCAGATGGGCAATGGTTCTCAGCGACGAATTCGGCGAGTCGTTTAGCGCCCGCGACGCGCTCGTCTTCATATCGGGCATCTCGCTCCGGTAATCATCGGCATCGTCAACGCGCAGGGCGCAGTACCAGCGGCCAGTCGCCGCAATCAGCCGCATACATGCCACTACCAAGAACTTGCTGTCAATCTTGGGCGTGTGCGACGGCGTCTTGAGCTCCAGCATCACAATGGCTACATACATGTCGCCGTGCGGAATCGGCGATAGACACTCGGCAAACTTGCTATTGACGGTCCAGCTAGGCGCGTACTGCGGCGTATGGGGAGCAACCTGGCGCAGGCCGCTGCCAATCATGAAGCGGACATGTGGCCGCACCCATGTATTGCTTCTTCCCCCCGAGCTGCCGGCAGGACCTCGCAAGCTGCGAGCCGGAGGACCGGTCAAGCTGCCGACATCGCCGTCTGCATCGGAAATCTGGGCCACGGTAATCGTCTGCTGTTCTCGCTGGTCCAGAAACGCCTCTGGCCGCGTGCTCACCGGCACAATGGCACCAACACGCGCGTACTCGTCCTTTTCTCCAACCTGCTGCACAAAGAAACACATAAACTCCTGAGTCTGACGCCGCATCAGGTTCAGCCACACGCGGCGGTAGTTTCCCACCATGCTGGGAGACGCATGTGGCGTCATGTACAGCGAAGCCTGGAGCCCTCGATTGGTCATGGTCCACGTGGCGCGCTTGGGCATAAGAAACGTGGGTGCCGGAACCATGTCGGTCGTGTCGAGAAACTGGTCGGGAGAATCGGCCAATAAGCCGGTGCGTCCGTGGGCTTCGGTCCGGGGCGAGTCCCAGCACAAGATGCTCTCGTCGACCGATACCTTGAGAATTTCTCTTTGGAGCCGCTGAAAGGCCCGGTAGGCGCCCTCGCCGTAGCGCACGTCTAGGTGCACGTCAAAGAGGCCTGCCAGAGCATATGCCACGTCTTCCGGCTTGCTGGAGCGGCGGCCGGCCATCCATACCATTTTAGCGGCTACCGTGGCATTAGAGAAGACGCTGGCATCGCCGCGCAGATACGCGACGGGAATGCGGGCAGCTGATGAAACCAGCTTGTCCAAGGCGTCGGGGCTGGTGCAAGCCTGGGTGATGTTGTCCCAGTTCTTGTCCAGAAACACGCGGTTCTGTGATGCCAAAAGCTCTAGCAGCGTCCAAGCCCGGCCAAACCACTGGGAGGTGCAGAAGCGGTGTTTCCACTTGGGAGGTTAGCATGAGTGGCGGGCAAGTGGTGGTAGTGTAGTGGTAGTGGCAGTATAAATGGTGGTAGTAGTGAGGTCCCCCTCGGCGAAATACTCACGTCACTTTTGCTCGGCCCTGCTCCTCTTCCCCGTCTCAGCCCTGCTCCTCTACCCTCGTCCTCATCGTCGTCCTCGTCCCCATCGTCGTCGTTGATGGTGTCCATCTCGTTGAGATCTTCGGGCAGCTCAAAGTCCTCCATGTAGACAAAGCACATCTGCGCGTTAGCATAAATGTCCCACGCCCCCATGACGGCTTGCTGCACCTCAAGCGAACTATCTGGGTTCACACAGCACGTATCGATCCATATCCAGCGAATCTTGGCTCGGCGAGCCACATGAAGTGCACGCCGGAACTTGGCCATGGCCGGCGACGATTGGCTCTCGCGTACTGAAGAAATCTCGGACCGCGTGTCGGATGAGACGCCCGTCCGCGGTGTCTGTACTCCAATAGCCTCGTTTTCAGAGTCGTCGTCTTCCGAGTCGTGGTCTGACCATACTTGCCGGCTTCGGGGTTTTGGCTTTGTCGAAGCCGGTCTACGGGACCGAGACCGGGACAGTGAATGCATGCTGGGGCGTTGTCGTTGTCGTTGGCGATTCGGGCGAACAGATCCGGTACGAGACCGGCCGTTGCTACGGTGGTCCAAGTCATCGTCAGACTGTACGGAGCCGTCAGAGTCGTCGTCAGAGGAAATGCTCCCTGAAGATGGTTTGCCCTTTGGGTACAGATCGGTATAAATGATTTCCTTGTTTCTCCAGCAGTGTGAAAGGACGGCGTAGGGAGGACAGTGGCCGGGTTTGAACACTCGGGGGCGCATCGAGTCAGTATCGATGAGACGCATGGCGGCGAGAGCCAATAGTTTGGTTAGGAGGTTATGCCTGAGTCTGGATATATAGTAAACACGCCGGGGCACATAAATGAGGCCGGGCCTCGGAAGTTGAAAGAGGGTTTATAGTGTAGTGATGATAAAAGTGAGTCCAGGGTTACAAAGGAAATGCAAGGAAAAGATGGAGAAAAAAGAAAAGGAAGAAAAAGAAGAGAAAGAAGAAAAAGAAGAGAAAGAAGAAAAAGGAAAATAAAAATAAAAATAAAATAAAAAGAGAAGGAAAATCTGATTTGCCTTTTAGCTAGTTCGATTTGATTTGGGTCGGTTTGATTTTGGTGTCTGTCTTTTGGTTGGGCCGAAGCTGGTCAAAGTTGGCTGGTCGGGCTGCAGTGCGTGCATGCAGTAAAGAGAAAGAAAAAAAAAGGAATAAAGGAAAAAGGGAAAGAAAAAGAGAAAGAAAAAAAAAAGGAATAAAGGAAAAAGGGAAAGAAAAAGAGAAAGAAAAGAAGAAAAAAAGAGAAAGAAAAGAAGAAAAAAAGAGAAAGAAAAAGAAAAAAAAGAAGAAAGAAAAAGAAAAAAAAAAGAAAAAAAAGAAGAAAGAAAAAGAAAAAAAAAGAAAAAAAAAAGAAAAAAGGAACAGCACAACAGAATCTCGATTTCGATTATTAAAAAAAAAAAAAAAACAGAGATTGGAGGGAGGAGATGGAAGAGCGGATGAGTGAATGTTTGCTGTTTCCCGAATCGCCTATCGAGCAACACAACCAGCAGGAAGGCTTATTTGGGGTTTGATTCTCTTCTCTCTCGGAGTGTAGCTCAAAAAACGGCAGTAAAATAGCGAGGCGAGAGTGCTTGCTTGCTTGCTTGCTTGCTGCGTCTTGTGTCTGTGTATCTGCAACTGCTACCAGTCGGCATATACCACCAGTAGTACTACCACTACTACAAGTCAGCAAAGGTGACAGCCAGAAACAAAAGCGGGCTAGAGACGGGCTAAACAAGGGGGAAGAATGAAAGAGCCGAAGCGAGTGACCGACCGACAGAGGCGAGAAATAGAATCGGAGCTTCACATACTACTAGTACTTACTGATGCGAGGGAGAAAGAGGAGGCGGAGGAAGCAAAAGTCAGGCGAGATAAAGGAACAAGACGAAGCTTGCTATTCTGTTTTATTTTATTCGACCTGCTACTTGGCTTGTTTAGATGGGGGGCGAACCTTCTGGGTCAAAGGATGCGTCCTATCAGTACTACTAAAGCAGTACTACAGTACTAGAGAAGTACTACAGTCCTACAGTACTAGAGCAGTACTAGAAGAACAATGGACAGAAGAGCGAAAACACCATCTTGATCGAAAGCGGCAATATTCAATTATCCCATGTCAAGTCTTGTATATAAATAGCGCCATTAAAAAAAGAACCAAATGCCGGCTTCCTCCAAAACAAGACAATGAAAAAAAAACAGGACAATAAAAAACAAGACAATAAAAAACAAGACAATAAAAAACAAGACAATAAAAACAAGACAATAAAAACAAGACAATAAAAAACAGGACAATAAAAAACAGGACAATAAAAAACAAGACAAACCCAAATTAGCGGGGCCGATTGTTGCTCCACACAAGCTTTCCCCCACAAAAGAACCCTAAAAAAAAACAAAAGCTCACAAAACATTGTACGTATTAAACTGCTTTAACAACTTGGCTAAGAAACGTCAAGCTTACCTTCCAACAGCCATCAACTACTCCGTACTGTGTATAAAACTATAGAAGCTGTCTATTCTCCTCAGTCAGCCTTTTTTTTTGTATCCCGTCTGTTCTTTTTTTTTTTGCCAACTTTTTTTTTATCACCAACTGAAGAAACAAGGAAAAAAAAAAGAATAAAAAAAAATCGACAGTCCTCCCCACCAATTGCAAGCGGCCACATCAGACACGGGAATTTTTACCTTCCACCAGCATTATTCATTAGAGTATTACCAGCTAGTATTAGTGCATGCAGATTACTAGTATTTGCTCAAAGGAGCGGGCTTCGCCTTGCCTCTGTCCAGTAATATCCCACAAACTTCTTATCAGCGTCTGCCGTCTGCTGTCATGCCACTTGAAGCCCGCAGGAGGCCCGGCTCAGAAAGAGGGGCGACGGTTTTCTGTAATCACAGCCTAGGGTTAAAACAGACAAGATAACCATCCAAGCCCCACGACGTCATTTCTTTCATTTCTTTTCTTTTCCAAACATGTCGCCCAAGTAAGATCAAAAATGCCATATTATAAAGAGAAGAAGAAAAAAAGAAAAAAGAAAAGGCTAAACATAGGTATAAGATCGTGTCGTCGTAGAAGAAAACCCAAGAAGAAACAAACAAGCTAGCAAATAGTAAAAGCATCCCCCAAAGCCACTCCAAGAAAATAGTAGCCTTCTGCCCCCAAGAAAATCACCAAAACAAATCACCCAAGTAAATCACCAACAAATCACCGACAAACCACCAACAAATCATCAACAAATCACCGACAAACCACCAACAAATCACCGACAAACCACCAACAAATCACCCCAAAAGCACATCAACCTCGTCCTTGCGCTGCAGCCCCTCCCACTCATCCAACAACACATGTCCCAGCCCACGCCGATACGCTACCCCGCCCACCCGTTCAATCCACAGCACATTGATAAACTCCAGCGTGCCCTCATGGTTATGCTCGCGAAACACCTCGGGCCCCATGACCGCCGACCCGCCGCGCTCCGAACTCACGCTCAGCGCCACCACCTCGAGCCGCTCGCCATTCACCACGTCGTAGTCGTAGTTGGAGCTCTGGATGCCAAGCCACGCGTCGTGCGCCGTGATTTGCCCCACGAACCGGCCCGATCGCGTCAGCAGCCGGCCTACCGCCACCGGGGGCGCCGATAGGCTGTCCTTGGTGTTCGGCTTGACCGTCAACAGCTGCACGTGCAAAAAGGCCCGCTCGGCCGTAAACGAGAGTAGCGAGCCGCGTGGTGGCTCAGCGATGCTCGTCGTCGCGTCGTTGGACGCCATGGGAATCGGGTAGCGAAACCGTGTGGCCGGGTCCGAGTCGTGCCGCAAGTATCCCTCGCGCGTAAAGCCCCAGCCCGGCGGCAAATCCGTGTCCTTGCGGATCCGCATGCCCCTGTAGTCCAGCCCCGTCGACGCCAGTTCCGTGCTGTACACTTGCCCCGTCATGGCATCGCTATCTGTGAGCTTATACTTAACCATGGACCGCAGACGGAAGTGGAACTGCGACGTATGTCTCCGGCCCGTGTGTCTGTTCTTGGGCTGCGGCGTCGTCTCCACATAGTCGGCTGCCGACCGCCAAATCACCGTGTCAATTGGGATATCATCAAAGAACCAGCCCATCCACGACCACGACGGAATCGGCCCGGGCGATGCCGGAGCCCCCGACGCATCCACGCCTGCCGAAAACGGCGGCAGAACGCGCCTACGCAGCGATGCCTGCGGATTCCACAGCATCGCCGCGTCAAAGAACATGACGGGCATGCCAAACACAAAGCCACCCGTAAACGTGCGAGACAGCAGATTCGTGATGCCGCTAAATGCCCGCAGCGTGTCCTGCACATATGTCAGGCGTCGTGTGCTGTAGTCCATGACGAGACGCGCATACTCGTCCATGTCGGGCCACTGCGTGTGGCGATAGGCCAGAGCCGACGGTAAGACTCGTGCAGTGCACTTGAGAGCCGACGTAGCTGCTGCTGCTGCCACTGACGCCGACGCCGTCTTGGAACGGCCGGTGCCGCCGAGGATCTTGTGCTTGCTGTTGAGTCCGAGCACGTTGGACTGCCACGTGTCGCAGTGGCACTCCCACGCGTAGACCTCCTTGAAGACAAAGACACACCGGCGCGAGTACAGCGCTTCTTGTAGAGTCCACGCACGGAAACTCCATGCGCTGTCCATGATGAGGTCGAGAAGCTGCGCCTTGGAATCAGGAACTGCGCGTTTCCGGTCCAGAGGAATCAGACCGAAATCGACGCTCTCCAGCCCAACAACAATAGTAAACGAGGCGTTGGCATACACAAACGGCATGTTGCGGATGTGGTCTTCACGCATGCGCTCATCATCGTTGACAATGCAGAACTTGTCGATCCACAGGTAACGCACGCCCATCTTTTGCACGAGCCATACCGAGTCCATAAACGCCGAGTTGATGTTGGCCTCGTTCATCGATTCACAAAACTCGGTCAGATTGGAGCTGAGCGTCATGCTGCGCGTGTCTTCCAATACCCAAGGCTGCTCCGTGCCCCAAACATAGCTCAGCGCCACGTATTCATCTTGGGGCCCAAGATGGACCAGCCGTAGGTTGTTGCAGTCAATGACATATTCCGGCCGCCACGGAGGCGGCCCCATTCCCCGTGGCGCTCCAGTGCAGTGGAATCCGTGCTTGAGATGACACTGGTCTAGCCACGCCCGCAGCCGGTCAACCGGATCAGTGTGCGGGCTGTTTGCAATGGCAATCACTTGCGCTACAGTAGCAGCTGGTCCTCCGTTTTGATCAAAGCCCACTGGAGACTGCGCGCCCCTGGGCGAAGCAGCAGGTGGCGGAATCGGGATTCCAGAGCTTGAGACCGGCCGAGAAAGCGATCGTGTGGGCGAAGGTGCCGGCGGCGGCATTGGAATCGGCGGCGGCGAGATAGGAGCACCAGCAGGAACAGTGGCAAGTTGTGGAGGCGACTTGTTGCGCTTGCTCGACTTGCGAGTCGATGAGTCGCGGCGCAGACCGTGCCACCCGCTGCGAAGCTTCTCTGACAGGCTTTGACGACGCTGCGGGCTGGCAGGCTGGGGCTGCGAGTTTCGGCGAGCGCGGTGAGTTCCGGCTCGGGGCGGCGGCTGTGGCAGCGGCGCAAACGGTGGAAAGGCCGCGCTGTCACGGCGTTCAAAGTCGGATTCATCCGACTTGTTCTCACGCGTCGTTCGTTCCCCACGCTCCCGATCCCGGTGCGAATGAGAGTGTCGGCGCTCAAGATGCTGCTCCCGCGCTGCCGGGTGATTGGGAGCTGCCGGGAAACTAGCGAAGCGAACATCCGGCTCCCGGTCCATGTCGCGATCCGAGTTTTCATGATAGCGTTGAGCAGCACGTTGGCGGTAGCTGGCGGCCTCTTTTTCCTTTTCACGCTCTTTTTCGGCCCGTTCTCGTTCCCGTTCTTTGTCGGCTCTCTCTCGTTCTTTGTCGGCTCTCTCTCGTTCTTTGTCGGCTCTCTCTCGCTCCTTGTCGGCCCTGTCTCGTTCACGCTGCGTCGGCCGAGCCGTTTCGTCGCGTTCTTTGTCGCGGTTTCGGACACTACCTCGGCGGTCGCGACGGCGTTCCTTGACTCGGTCTTCATCCGGGTTTTTGTCACGCTCCTTTTCAGACTCGCGCTCCCGCTCACGATCACGTTCCCTATCCTTGTCCTTGACGCGGATACTGCCTCGGCGCTCTCGTCGTATTTGTCGTTCCTTGAGGCGGTCTTCCTCGGACGTTTTGTCCTCGGCCTCCTTTTCCTTTTCCTTCTCTCGCTCCCTTTCCCGCTCTCTCTCCCTCTCCTTGGCCTTCTCTTTCTCAGCCAATTCCCGCTCTTTCTCCTTCTCGCGCTCTCTCTCCTCACGTTCTCTCTCCTTTTCCTCCCTGCGCTCGCGCTCGCGCTCACGCTCTCTTTCTTCCTTTTCCCTCTCATGGGCTTCTCGTTCCTTGGCTTCTCTGCGCTCCCGGTCTCGCTCCTCCTTTCTCTCGCGCTCCTTCTCCCGCTCCTTTTCCGCCTTGTCCCTGATGCTACCACGTCGCTCTCGTCGCGGTCGGTCCTTGGTGAGCTTTGTAGCCTCTTTCACGGCACGTTCCTTTTCAGCCTCGTGCTCGAGCTCCCGTTGCCGCTCCTTTTCTCGTTTCCGCTCTTCACGGTCTCGATCTGACTTGTGGCCGCCCGAGTCTACCCGCTCAATCGGCTCTGGAGGGGGCGATGGCGGATGAATCTGCGATTTGCTGCGAGCTCTAGCTTTTCGAGCTCTCCGTTCCTTGGCCGCTCTAGTCTCAGCTTCAGACCCCTCAATATCACTTCCTAGAGCGTGGGGGGCTGCCGGAGGGGGCATCGGAGCGGCAGCAGGCTTGGCATGGGCCATGTTTGGCGAAGGTGGAGAGGGCGGTGGCGGCGGTGGGCCATTTCGAGGGTTGCTGTCGTGGCGGTCGCGGTGTGTCGTCGTAGAGGGCGGAGGAGGCGGGGATGGCGCAGGAGGCGGTAAAGGCGAGCGGGTTCTGATACTGTCATGAGCACTATGCTTACGAGAAGGCTGGCGGGTATGTATGACTGTCGAGCGGGCCTCTTCAAGTTCTGAGTCGAGGGAAAGCTGCCGAGATAGCGCACGAGCTGGAGGGGGAGCCGGGGCCGGGGGCGGAGCCCTGGGCTTTGGCGCAGGCTCATCACCATCATCATCATCATCATCAGAACCCGAAGACACATCGGGTTCAGCAAAACCACCAGGTGGAGGTGGGGCTGGCGGAATAGCGGAGGCGACTGAAGACTGGGATAATGTCGAAACTGAAATTGGCGAAGGGCTGCGAGTCGGCATTGTGAAGACGGTTGAAAAGCAGCAAAATCTCGGTAAGAAAAAAAAAATAAGAAGGAATCAAGGTGAAATAAAGATGGAGGGTGAAGAGCGAGATTCTGGAGGCCGTCGTTGCGGGTTGCGCTGGCTTTTCGATTTTAGCGCCAGTCTTGCATGCAAGCACAAAGCAAGGTGAACCACAAATGAGGCGATCAGCAAATCGAAAACAGGCCTTGTCTACTGGTTAACGTGGGCAGAGGCAAGCAAGGCAAGGCAGGCCCCCAACCTGACAAAAGAAAAGAAGAGACGAAAAGAGTGGATGAGCCAGACGGATAATCGATTTCAGAGGTACAAAAATAGCTTTTTTTTTCTTTTATTTTTTTTTGGGAGACGGAAACAGTGGCGGGTGGCCTCGATGTCGATTTAGGCGCAAGCAAACCAAACAAAAAGAAATTGGTTTGGACAAAAGAAAAGATTTGAATGGAAAAAAAAAAAATAACCACGACAAGAAACGAAGAAGTGACACAGCCCCCGGCCACTTTTTTTTTGTCTTGTCCGTTGGCTGACTAAGGCAGGCCACTTGAAAAAAGAAATCAGATAGCAAGAAACAGTAACTAGAGAAACTGACGATAGTCTGTTGGTGTTTAAAGTGGGAGGGCAAGCAGAAAGCTTGCTTGAAATGCAGCGGCGGCAATTTTAGTCGATCTGAGGCTCCAAATGGACGCAATTGCCTCGTCTTAATGGTAACAGCCAAGTAGCCGATAAAATAAAATGGGAAAATCGCCAAATTTGATGGCAAGGCGATGAAACGGAAGTTCTGTAGTGAGAATTTAAAGCCCAGGCAATGATAAGAAGAGTAGCAGAATAAATGGAGAGTGAAAATGAAGGAAAGAAATGAAGAAGTAAAACCCAGTGTCAAGAAATTTCAGAGTAACTTCTGCTGCAATCAAAGCAAGGAAGGAAGCTTGGTATTTCTCTTGTTCTTGCTCTCGTTCTATTCACGGCCTTGCGCTCCTTCCTCCGCGTTGCGAAAGCGCCTTCCTTTCCTTGCGTCGAGCTGGAGCTGGAGGGAGCTGGTGTGCCAAATCGAGAAGCGGAAACTACGCTTTTCGTGCTATGCTTTGCCGTACCTGCCATGCTTACCTTGCCTTGCCTTGCCTTGCCTTGCCGCTCCTTCCTTCTCCTTCTTCGTGCAGCGAAAAGTGTTATAAGGGGTGGCGTTAAGGGCTTCGCTATTTTTTACGGCTTGGGTTCGGTTCTATTGCCAAGGCTGAAAGGCCGTTGTAAGTAGCACTACTACTTAAGCACTTAAGTTTCGGTTTTAAAAAATAGTACGCTTGACAAGAAAACAAAAAAGGAGTACGAATAGGAATAAAGCAGGAACATTGGTTGTGGCTGCGCTTACAATCAGACGGACAGTTTAATACTGCATACTAATGTACTTAAGTAAGTACTACATGTTTGCAGTCAGCAGGTCAAGCTTTCAAACACTAACTCTAATAGCACGAAATAGGAAGAGCATTAGAACCGAGAGTCCAATTCCGCCTTGTCAGTCGGTGTGATAATCAAAACAGAAGCATCGCTTCCTTTGGTTGTGCTACTATGGTAAAGATCCAGCGCCTTCGATCTTGTCTTGATCTGCTGTTTATCTGGCTGGTTGCTGACTTGTCCCTTGTTTACATGTTCCGAAAGCCCGTCCATCCAGCCCTGGCTTCGTTCTTCTTTCCTAGCTGTACAGGTCCAGGCGAGAATAAAGGCAACTCAAAACCCCAACTTAACTTGACCGTCATGTTCGTTCGTCTCAGGATCCTAAGAGGAAGAAAAGAAAAAGAAAAAAAAAAGAAAAAAAAGGCATTTTCCTGCCCCGTGCGTTTGTTTTGTTTTGTGACTAAAAGAACAGCCAAGGCCCTTGCAAACAAAGCATCTTGGTATATTGTATAGAACTATGAGAGAGGCTGGTTTTAAAACGGGAGGTTAATCAGTGGCAGTTGACAAGCTTCTAGCCCTTTTAGTAAAAGGCGGTAGAGAATAAGAAAGGTACGAGGGATAGAACTCGGATAGCCAGCAGAAAACAATGGAGCTGGAAAAGAAGCGGTGCTTTTATTGCACTAGTAGTACTGTACTCCGTAGTAGCCAGCTCAAACGGCAACGCCAGACAAGGTTGGGAAAACTAGCTAAGCTAAGCCGAGCTATTTACGTATTGGCATTTTGTTTACACGGTTCTGGAAAATGAGCGCCCAACTTCTCTTCACCACCTCTCCGCCCTCTCGTCCTACTTTGGCGCTCATCCTTAGAGCACGCTATAGCCAAAATGCTCTATGCTTTTTTATATTTCTTCAGAAGCGAATGTAATGCAATACTGCTCTGTGCTCACTTTCATTTCGTGCGCGAATGCATGTGGTGAGGAGGATTGGGCAAAAGGATCCGTCTTTGCTATTAGACATACAACTAACTTGGAAAAGAAGTCAGAGCAATGCGTTGTAATTATCGTGAAGTGCCACCAACTTCCGATTTACAAACCACCCATGCTGACTGGTAGACTACCAGATATAGCGCAAAGATACCAGGAAGATAATCTGTGCTACATAATATCCCCTGCCCTGTGATGGGGCCGGCAAGTTCAACGATGGCGTCAGACACTGACATGTAAAGCATCCTTAAGATCACACTAATTCAAAGTAAATCTCCAAGCAAAACGTTTTATCCCTTATATAGTCTATTTGATGACATCATCAACATCAAACAGTCCTATGGTCTAGTGGTATGACGGTCCCTTCACATCTAACCAGTGTGGAGATCCGGGACAGGTCCTGGGTTCGATCCCCAGTGGGACTACGCTTTTTGACTGCGTGAGCAGTGTTTATTCATTTTTGCAAAATTTTGGTTTTCTTTGGAAATTGCTTTGATATTTGGCTTGTTGGTTCGTTGCTGATTTTCTATAAATCTCCGGTTCGTTCATTGCTTGTCAAGTTTGAGCTTAAAGTCAAAGCTTGGCCCCAAAGCGGTCGCTGATAAGATAAGGATTTTCGCAACTCAAACCGCCAATTTTTTTTTTCTGCCATAACGAAAACGAAGGGGGAAAAAAAAACCTCTGCTTAAGAAGTTGAGAGCCACCACACAACGTCTTTGTTTATTACTTCTCTGGATTGCCCCATTACAATATAACTTGTCGCCCATATCTCACAACACAAAAAATGGCTCCTTCACGAAAGCGCAAGGCGCCGCCCGCCGACTCGGCCTCGACACAAGAACGGTCCGCGGAATCGGTTCAGGATATTTTTAGACGGCACTTTGAAGCACAGTTTGCGCCGCTGCCAGAGCCGGTAAAAGCACCGGTTGTGGAAGAGGAGGAGGTCAATGAGGAGGAAGACGATGACGAATGGGATGGTGTTTCGGGCGAAGAAGACTCGGATGAGGAGGTGGTGGAAATGGTCGACCACTCGACGAGCACGCCGCGGATATCCATGACCATGTCCAAGCATGAGCGCAAGGCATTTATGGTGCGTATCTACACATTGAGAACGGACTTGGCCAGGTGATGTGAACTAACGGCTTTCTCTTTTATAGGGCAACAAGCCAATTGACCTGACTTCCACCTCCGCCTCGGCCACAACCACATCCACAAGCACACCCACCGAGAACGACGCCGACGACGAAGACTCGGCCACCTTGCTCAAACAAGACATTGAATTGCAACGCCTGCTCAACGAATCCCACCTCCTCGCCGAGCCGGCCGCGCGTCTGCACGTAGTCTCCAACACCAACAAGCCCTTTGCCTCTGGCAAGCTGCGCCTCAAGACGACCGACATGCGCGTGCAAGCGCTGCACCATAGCGCGGGCTCCTCGCTAGCACAGAAGAACATTCCCATGAACATCCGCAAGGGCCGGCTGGCGGCGCAGGCGTCGCGCGAGGATAAACGCCGCCGCGAGGCCCGCGAAAACGGCGTCGTGCTGGAGCGCAAGGGCGGCCCCGTCAAGAAACGCAGAAAGGGCGGCGATTATGCCGGCCCTAGAGTCGATATGCCCGGTGTCGGCCGCATGAGTGGCGCCGAGCTGCGCATTACTGATCGCGATGTCGCCAATATCGAGGGGCCCAAGAGGAGCTTTGGTCGCGATAGAGCAGGCGGCAGAGGTGGCAGAGGCGACAGGGGTGACAGGGGTGGCAGGGGCCGTGGTGGAGGTGGAGGTGGGCGCGGTGGAGGCGGAGGTGGTCGTGGTGGAAGAAGGTAGACTGCCAGTGTATGCCTCAGGTCTCCATAGACGATGCAGAAGATACCCGTTGCTCGCTGCTTGCTTCCTTTTTGCATTAGATTTACTATTAGCCCCTCCCACAATTAAAAAAAGACAAACATTCCACATAGGCAAGCCAATTAGTAATAGTAGTAGTAGTACTAATAGTAGTAGTAGTACCTCTGTCCACAAACAGCCCGTCGCCTCCATAAACCATTGTACCCCGTCAGATGCGTTTCATGCTCGCAAGCAAATAGGCTAGACTCATGTTATGGGGATCCTATCCGCTTATTTGTAAGACTGGGTTTCACAGGCTACTAGTACTTACTGATGATATCAAAAAAAAAAAAAAAAAAAAAAAAAAAAGGGAAAAAAAAAAGAAAGGGAAAAAAGAAATAATATTGAACTTGTAAGTTAATACAAAAACATGCGACCAAGCAGGGACTCGAACCCTGAGCCTTTGCCAAGCTGGAGAACAACCGGAAGACAACGCGCTACCATTGCGCCACTCAGCCTTATTTGGTCGGCACTTAAAGTGTCTTAAGTACCCAAAGATTTCGCCCGCGCTTCAGTTGACCGCCAACGAGTCCGACATCACGATGCTCTTCTTTCGGCTCAGATATGCATTTCAATGCCTTGTTATATTTATTGGTATATCTGTCAACAACCCTATCGGCCATGCCGTTCCCACCATCCAGGTACTAACATCGAGGATGCATATACCCTAAGCAAACTAGAGACTTTGATAAAGGGCCTGCCTTGATCATAAATTGTCTTGTCACCTCCTCTCTCTCCCCATCCACTCTCCAGACTCAGTTTGCGGCTGTTTACATGAAAACGCCTGTGCTTCTCTATAGACAAACAAGGAAACAAAACAAAAAAAAGCAGAAAAGAAAAAGGCAGAAAGAAAAAGGAAAATCAAGATGAAAATATCAAAAACGAGCAAACAGTGGGTTCACATGGATATCTTAGTACCAATCTCACTCAAACAAAAAAGAGAACAACAAAAAGCAAAGAAAGGGCAATGATTGAAAAAGGCATAGTTACAGAAAACAAAACAGCAGCCAGTAGATAGAAAGGAAAATGTAAAAAGGTAAATAATAAAAGAAAAGTATAAAAACAGCCGCCAGCAGATACGGTACTAAAAAACAGCCCATGGCCAAAATAGACAGAAAGAAAATAGAAAAAAAAAAATAAAAGAAGAAAAAGTACATCCTCGGATTCATACAGGTAAGATCATGACTCAGGTGCTTAACAAGAGAGAAAAAAAAACAAAACAAAGAAAAAAAAAAGAGGGCAAATGCGCGCACGGGAAGAAAGGAAATAAAAAACACAAAAGGAGCAGCTTTTGGTTACTCACACCGTCGGTGCGCTCATCGTCATGGGCATGCTCAACGACTGCATAGTGTTGTAGCCACCAATGGCCTGCGGAGCCGCTGACACGGGCACTGCAGACACTGATTGCGCAGCACTAACGTTGGACATCATGGCCGAGTTGAGCGACGCCGGAATGTATGCGTTTTCAGACCCGGGAGAGGCATCCTCAAAAGAGCCCATTTGATCCTCGCCCGAGAACTCATCTTCTTCCTCATGCACTGAACCCTCAGCACCGTCAGGGCGCTCGTGTGTCCGGCGATGTCTATATAAAGGTTAGCAAGTCTGTATCTTAGTGAAAGAGTATAAATATAAACATACTGGGCCAGGTTGTCCGAGCGGCTAAAGGCCTTGCTGCAGTGGGGGCAGATGTAAGGCTTCTCTTGAGTATGAGTTCTCACGTGTCTACACAACCCACACTGTTAGCAAATGACATCAATCACCAGATGAAAAGTTCAAAATAAAAAATAAAATCACATACCTCTTGAGGTGCTCGAGACGCTTGAAAAGGCGGCCACATGTGGGGATTGGGCAAGAGTGAGACTTCTGGGGGTAGGGGCCCAGTTCCATTGCCGTCGCTGAGCGGGCACGGCGCACAACACCAGACATACTCCGCGTCTCGTTCAGGTCGTCAGCGGTGGCAGTGAACTCGTGGGTCTGAAGAGGCATGGAGTTCATGGCAGGCGAGCCCTCAACCGTGGGGAGCGGCGTGCCATGGCGAGACATGTCCATGCTCTCCTTGGTCTGGTGCTGCGACTGCTGAGACTGGTGAGACTGCTGCTGGTGCTGGTGCTGCTGCTGGTGCTGCGATTGGGGGTTGCTAGTGACTGACATGCCACCGTACATGTTGGGCGGGGACTGAGCCGAAGACTCGTCACCTTCAGGCACGGGACCAACCGACATAGAGACCGAGCGGCGCAGATCTGAGGGACGGTGAGTGTGCGAGATGGAGTGAGAGTGGCCGTGGCTGGAGGATGTGGGTGCGGCGGCGTTGGGAATGCCCTGCATCGAAGGCGGGATCGACGACCGTCTCCGGCGCTGCTTGTACGTAGGTGAGCCCTCAATTACGCTGTAGACGTTGTTGGCGCCGTAGGCACGCGAGAACTGAGGGTTGGCCAGGTTGGATGGAGGCAGCTGCATCATACCGTTCATGGCATTAACGTTACCCATGTGGTCGGGAATGGCAGTATACAGTCCAGTCTCCTCGTTTGCAATGTAAGCAGGCTCGGTGCCCATGCCCAGCGCCTGCTGAGGAGGCGTGATAGGCTCGAAGCTGAGACCACGGTTACCGTAGTCATCGTAGGCAGAAGACACAAACGAAGGTGCAGGCGAATACTCCAGAGCGTAGGCAGGCATAGACGCGTGGCGTTGATGCGTCTGCGTAATGGGTACACCGTTGGTGTTGTACTGAACACGGCTGTAGTCGGTGGCTTCCCGCTTGATGGGGGCAGCTTGCTGGGCCATGGCGGGAGCCATGGCCATGGCGCCGTAAGCCCCCATGGGGTCCATGCTGGGGTCAACAATGGGAGCAATGGGCTGGGTCATCATCTGCGGCGGAGGCATCGATTCCATGGAGCGCATGACGGGCGAGTTGGTCTGAGGCTGTGAGTAGGCGACGGCAGCGGCCTGCGAATAGGCAGCGCCCTGGGAGACCTGCTGGGCATTGAAAGAAGACGAGTTCATCTGCTGGGCCTTGGTGAGCTGTTCGTACAGCGACTGCGACGAGTCGTACTGGAAGGACAGCGCAGGCTCAGCAACAGCGAGGGTAGTAGCCTCCTGGCCCATCTTTTCACGCTTCAGATCACGCTCCAGGGCGTCGAGGAAGAGTCTGTCGTGGGGCACCGAGTACCAGTAAAAGACCTTTTGCTTCTTCTGGGTACGGATGCAGTTGTTCTTATACAGGAAATCCAGGAACGGGCTCTTGGGCTCCTCCAGTGAGGCGTCGGTGCCCGACTTGAGGTTACGCAGATCTGAGAAAATACCCTCCTCGAACTTCTTGCTGTTCTTAACTGGCCGGCCAAAGGCCTGGAAGCGGAAGGAGAGGCAGCGCACAATATCTGTACCAGTAATGTGGAAAAGTGTATTCCAGAGCACGCAAGAGACATATTCGCCAGTGGGAAGCAGGAAACGACGAATGTACTGATCGGGCTGCCAGTCGACGGGAGCCGAAATAAGGAAGTATTTCACTAGCGGTTGGTTAGTATTGACACAAGGATGAATCGTATGGGTTCAAGGGAGCATACAGTTGTCAACCTGCTGCAGAGCGACCTGAGCATCCGGAGGAAGCGCTTGTTGCGCCTCAGGGCTGAGCATAAAAGTCTCGGGCTTCTGAGGCACGACCATGGTGCCGTTTTGAGAATACATGTTCATTAGATAGATATGGAATAAGAAAGAAAGAAAAAAAAAAAAAAAAAAAAAGGAGTGAAAGTGAGCGGCGTCTGATACCGTAGTACACACACGCGCGCTATATATTCACAGGCGCTGACCCAGGCAGGTTCGATATGCTGTTACTGGGACCGCGCAAGTGAGCCAACGTGTGACTAGATTTAATCTAGAGTGTACGCTGGATGCGATAGATAGATGGTCAAGGCCGGCCTTTCGGACTAGATGCGGCTTGAGAAGCTGGCAAATATAAAATCAAAAAACTATGATGGGTGTCGTGATGGACGTGAATAGAACGGCGCGTTCGATTTGAACCGAGAGGCGGGCAAACGGACTAAATATTGAGGCGACGCGTTCGAAGTTGGATGTAGGAGTCGAGTCCAGCTCGGGCGAGTGGCGGCTGTACTTGAAAGAATATGTAGCTGTGTTTCTTGTAATGGGCGATAATCGCAAGTTTGGTCCAATCTGCGTCAAGCGACTGGATGCTGCGAGGAAAAATTGAAGAATGAAACAAGACTTGTCGATGCTGGTGATTCGAAGCAGTCCAAAGATGGCGATTAAAGGGGCGGAAGTAGATGAATAGTCGAAGCAATGTCCAGAACAGCAGTAAAAGAAATAAACAAATATAAAATAAAAATAAAATCAACCCTATTGAGAAGAGGCACTCTCGTAGCAAGTTTGCCGATGGTTTCTTGTCTATCAAACAAGAGTGAAGACGATCACGATTGTTTCCAGGATGCGACACTGAACGTGAGAGAAAAAGAAACAAGCAAAAAAGAGCGAGAAGGAAAAGAATGAGAGACGTTCTGCAGAGCAAGCAAGCAACCCAACTAAGTAGTGATGGTATCAGAGAAGCAAAGAAAGGAAAGAATTAGGTACAACGGACACTCCAAGGAGGTATAAATGAAGGGTGAGGGATAAATGAATGGTGAAGGGGGGGGAAGAAAAAGAGAAAGAAAGTGAGGTGAGGCGAAGGTCCTGATATAAAAGCTGGGCGGGTGGAAAGACAGACAAGACAAGCAAGCTGAACTCAAGAAGAACAGGCCAGAACTAAACGAGACTGGGGGTGAAAGAAAATAAGAGGGGAAAAAGAAGAAAATAAAGAGAAAGGGAGGGAGAGGAAGAAAAAAAGAAACAACAACGAACTTCCAAAAGCACACAACGAAGAAATAAAAGAAGAAGATTATGAAAGAAAGAAAAAAAGAAAGAAAGGAAAAAGAAAAATTAATAATTTTCCAGGGCTTAAGAAAAAGGCGAGCGTAAAAAAGGAAGAGGAAGGGAAGGAAGCGAGAGCAGTGGCAGCAATAGCAAGAACCTGAATAGAGTAGCAGTAGAGCAAGAGCAAGAACTAGCGTAAGCAAAGGGAAGAAGGGAAGGGGGTCCCGGGGGTTTAATGGGATAAGAAGGTGCACGGGGACCAGTGAAAGGATAGCACGAGAAAAAAAAAAAAGAATGATCAAATTAGCTGCCTTTTTTTTTCTTTTTTTCAGTACGAAGTTGTTTACAGTAGACCCAGAAAACAAGAAAAGAAACATCCAGCTAGCATGAACATGAGCATTTACAGTACTTGTAGTATTACGCTTCCCTGGAGAGCAACAAGAGCTCTACTTACAGGACCTGCAGATGCAGTGCAGGTACAGGTGCAGCTACACAGAGAAGGCGCAACCTGCCCTCCGCCGCTTTCGCCCTGATGCCTGCCTGCCCTGGCTTGTCTACTGGCTTGACAGATGCAGCCAGTCAGCAAGCTTGTTTTCCTACTACTCTTTTTCCATGGCTGCCAGACAAAGTTTTTGTTCCTACCCCAGGTGATGGCGGGTACACAGTAAGAAAAACCAAATAATAAAAAAGAAAGTAAGCGAAGTTCCTTCAGCTTCATACCACCAAAAAAGCCAGAAAAAAAAGAAGAAGAAAAAAGAGGGCAAAGAATTTTCATAAATAAGGGCAGAAAGCCGAGCCCCCAATCAAAGGGGGTACAACGAGGTACAAGCCGGTTCTTGTGCCTGCGTAGGGAAACAACAGGGCAGAGAGAATGCAAGGCAGTGCGTTGTGCACGGCAAAAAGGGTACAAAATGATACAAACAAGAAGCAAAAACGAAGAGAATTACCGATAGGCCATTGCGGGCGACTTGGATTGACGCACGGTTCTCTTTGGCCGCCTTTTCTCTCGTCTCTCGCTCTGTCTTTTTTCTTTTCTTTTAGTTGGTATATATTGTAGCCTAGCCACACAAAGCCTTGTTTATTTACATTTCATTTATTAGCCCTTTGTGTCTCTCTTCTCCTCTTTCGCTGCCGCTCTGGGCGCCAAAGCTCAGAGCTTGCACGTCACTACGACTCAATCTAAGCCAATGGAGACCCTGCCGTAATATTTGGGCGAGCAGGCGAGCGAGATCCGTGCTAAAAGGACTGAGCCTTTCTTTCTCTTTTCTTTCTTTCTTTTTTTGGGTTGGAAGGGAATACAAAGACCAGGGAACGAGAATTGGGGCGTACCACAAAGAGAAAAAGAGACAAAAAGGCAAAAAAAATAAACGGTGTGGAAAATGGAGCAAGCAGAGGCCGGTGGCAAGCAAAACGCAAAATCAAAATCAGAGTCAATAATGGGCGGATAACGAAAGAGGGGGCGTGCCCATTCGTTCTTGTCTTTGGCCAACTTGCTATTCTCAAGCTCTGTCAAGGCCGCTTTGGGCCTCTGTTGTTGTTGCTCCTCTACTACCCAACCATCCATCTGATCGGCCTTTTTATTATTGTTTATATTACATCCTGGCCATTGCGCGAGAAAGAGAGAAAAAAAAAAAAGAAAGAAAAAAAAAAAAGAAAGAAAAAAAAAAAAAAAAAAAAAAAAAAAAAAAAAAAAAAGAAAGAAAAAAAGAAGGAAGAAAAAAATACGCGAGAGAAACAAGCTCACAAGTAAGCAAAAAACAAGACAATGAACAAAGATTGGAAAGAGAAAAGAGGCAATTGAAAGAAAAGCGAGAAATCTCATGTCAGGTACAGTACTTGCATAACAAAGTGCTACTTGTGTGTAAACAGGCCACAAAGAGTGCCATGGAAAGTGGGCGGGCTTGACCCACTGGAAATTTACAGCACCAGTGGACCACAAGAACGAAAAAAGAGACAAAGCCAGGGGCCTTTTTTTTAATATTTTTTTGCTGTTATTGTTGTTATTGTTTGTGCAGGCTAGACAAAGCCAAGCAAAGTTCAAGGCAAACACAAACAAAAAAAAAAAAAAAAAAAAAAAAAAAAAACCAGAGAGCGCCTGAGATTTTATTTGTGACTTGACTTTGAAATTCTGTGCACAGGGCTAAATTCACAAATTTGGGCACTTGTCTCTCTCTTTTCCAAGAGCAGCCAATTTCCGCTTCTTTATTCCTTCTTTTTCTGCTCATCATTTTCCACAACTAGGTGGCTTACCATATCACAGTATATCATAAACTTCCTTGCTCTTAACACGGAATGTTTAAAGAGGGAAAAAAAAAAAAAAAAAAAAAAAAAAAAAAAAAACCCCCGCCGTATCGGCTGACTTGTTAATCGCAAAGTTGGTAAATCAAAATACGTGACAAAAGAGAAGAGAAGGGGGGGAAAAGGGGGTCGTGTGGTACGGATGCACTCAACTCAAGGTTTGATCTTGACTTGGTACTAAAGAAAGGGAAGATGAGAATACGTAGTGCTACTAATACTATCAAATTGTGTACTTTGTAAGGTAGTAGCTAATGAGACAATGAAGAAGAAGGTTCGTAAGGTATTAGCTGATGAGACAATGAAGAAGAAGGAGCACAAGCAAAGGCGCAAAGTACAGAAAATCTGCCATGTCATGTCATTAATCAAGCTCAACCCATCAATATCACGATCATGGTAATAAGAACGTAGTGTATTCGCTACTACTACAGCAACACAGCATAACCCAAATAGGCTATTGTGATTTATCTAGAAAAACACGAAGCGAGCTTCTTTTTGGTGTTGTTGTTGGGGTTTTACTAGGTTCTTTGCTGATGTCTTGCTGTTTCAGCGTTTCGGCCTTGCTGGTTTTGTATGGATTGTTTTGTATGGACTGAAAGTTGGGCAAAATATGAAAATGAAACCAACTTCGACTTTGGCTGTCAAATAAAACCCCACGACAGAAGGGCTGCTTGCTAATTTTGTAGCGGCCAGGCTAGGCTTGGTGGAAGGGACTCAGCGCTCGCTCGCTCATTAATGGCCAAGTTAATGCCGGTGAAATTTGATGCATGGCAAATGGTAATGCTGCAGGGTCGTCGATTACCCTAACCCTAGAATTCTCTAGCGCTGAAAGTCGATAATAAAGAAAAGGGTCCTCTAAACTAGCGCTGGTTTGATGGCCAAGACGCCTTTATTCTTAGCGCATATGCAGGTCCAGTGGGGCGGGTTTTGCAGCCCAAAGCACAGCGCTAAATGGACAAATTCAGGCACTTTTGCTTATGCTCTAGCCAGGAACCAAGACAAGAAGACTAGTTGCAGACAGATTAGTGGGTACGACTTCCTACAGGCAAACCAAAATGTAATCCATAAAGTACAAGACAAGTAAACAAGCAAGGCTATGATAAATGATGCATTACAATAAAGCGAGAGGAACTGGCATTCCAGGGCAAGGAATGCAAGAGAGGGGAACATGAGAAAAAGCAAGGCAATAGGAAATGAACCAAAGAGGAAGAGCCATTAGTTAGTTTTATGATGAATTCTCAGCAAGCCAAGTTGAAACAACAGGGCAATGCAGAAGGAAGAATAAAGCCTGATGAGAGAAAAAAAAGAAAGAAGAAAAAAAAAAAGGCATAGGACGGATATGTTGCAACAAGATTGAGATCTGGCCAAAAAGAAATGTTACTGAAGATGAAATTCGATATCAGTAATTCGTTCAAGTTAGCTGTGATGGTTGTACTAGAAAGTACTACTACTACTACTAACTTACATATGCACGTAGCCTGTCCACAGCCCGTTTCGCTTTGACGCACGCTATGAGAGTTCGTGCAAGTCTCTTGGCCTCGACGACACAAGACACCACTTTTTTGACAGAAAACGTCACCTTTTTTTTTCTCTGTAAGCAGTAGTTACAGTTCCATTGGAAGTGAAAACTAACATGAGTGGTGTAGAGACGCTGGGTCTTAATGCGGCACTCAAGTACAAAGGCAGTTCTCTACGTTAAGCGAGTTTCCACTCTTTTTTTTTTTTTTTTTTTTTTTCTGCTTCTCTCCTCGGCGCTTCCCAGTCACTGGGAAAAGAGAAATGCCAGATTAGTCTCATTCCAGCTGCGAAGAACTCGGGGATATTTACTTTTTGTGCGGCAAGATGACGTTTTTTTTTTTCTTTCTTCGTGGGTGCTTGATCCAAATTCCGTTGATGGGCGTCATTATTTTTGCTCCGTGCGCCGGCTAAGCTGAGATTAGATGAGATTTTATGTTCCTCCCTGGCCAGAGGGAAACACAGGCTGTTGCTTTTGCAACTGGCCATGGCTTGACTGATATGAAGAGAAAAAAAAAAAAAAAAAAAAAAAAGCAATGTTACAGTCGTGTTCCAAAGGAGAATGACTGTTGCCATTTTACAGCCAGAGACAAGCCGTATAAGTCAAACTCGCTCTCTTTGTTTCATTTTTTTGGTTCGTCGTTGGGCCGCAAGCGGAGCCCGTCCTTTCTTCTCTTTTGTGGTCTGCCAATAGCTAATATTGCGGCGCTGTAAATCACACCCTAAAGTGCCCTGTAAGACCAATATGTCCACCGGTCGGTTGAGCCATGGTCTACAGCAGTCCTGTGCCTGGCTATCTTCCAGTCGTAGTACTACTATTAGTACATAGCATAGAGCATCTTAAAGTAGTCCGCCCCATAAAGAGCAAGGCTGGAACAAGCATTGGCTAATGTTACAGGCCTATGATTAGCTCAATTTTATTTCTGTATTTGTTTAACCCAATGCTTCAGTTTTGTTTCTTGTTTCCTGAAGCAATCTTTTTTCTGTCTTTCTTTCTTCACTCTCTATTCTCGCCAGGGAAGGAACGGCGCTAGAAAAAAAAAGAAGAAAGAAGGCTGGGAAATTTGAAGCTAAAATTCCAAGGACAGGTGCGTAACCCGTGTATAACCCTAGTCTCACCTACAACCTCATCTCTTTTTAACTCTTTTTTTTTTCTTTTTTCCTTGCCTCGTTTCGGTTTCCGAGTGGCAGAAAGAAAAACGTGGACATGACAGGAGAGAGAAAAAAGAAAAAAAAAAAAAAAAGAAAAAAAAAAGAAGAAAAAAAGAAAGAAAAAAAAAAACTAGAAAATAACGGTCAGGAACTAGATCGATTTTGGTAAAAACAAAAATCAATAGAGAGAGAAGATGCCGGTTTGAAATTTGCCATGCACAGAAATTGAAATGATGTTTCGTTTTGTTTCTACAGTTTAATTTCGGCAAACCAGCCATATTCCGTTCCTACTCGTGCTAGCGTAGAAAAAGCCTCACCTCGGCCTACCTTACAGTATCGATCTAGTACAGTACTTGGTGGTTAGGCTGGTTAGTAAATAACTTGTAAACCGGAACAACGGGGATGAGGGCGTATGAGATTGTTTGCTACGAGGAGAAACTAAACAAAGACAAGGACGAGAATGGTCACCCGATTCTAGAACTAAAGGGCTTGCTCGCTTCGCTTCAATGGTTGACACCAGTCAATCTCGCAACTGATTGATTGCAAAGACACACAAGATTGAGAAATGACAAGGCCCAGGTACTAGTAGAAGTAGTAGAGTAGTATGAAATTCTTCTGGCCGGCGACAGCTTCTCATTTCGTTGTTTCTCTTGGTTTGACCGAGCTGCTTGTCATCACTTGGTCAGTCACCAACACTGTGATTCTTTCTTCTTTCTTTCATTCTTCTTTCTTTCATTCTTCTTTCTTTCATTCTTCTTTCATTCATTCTTCTTTCATTCTTCTTTCTTTCATTCTTCTTTCATTCTTCTTTCTTTCATTCTTCTTTCTTTCTCCCCCTCAGCTGATACCCTCGTAATCTCCGTTCCTGCAGGTTCTTATCCAAGTTGAGCTTCGTTTTCTCTTCCCTGAAAGAATAAAAAGACCGAGCGCAAAAAACCAGTGCGCTCACGCAAAGTACTTGTTAAATGGGGTCTAAGCCCCCCCAAATGTCACGGACAACCCTCGTGTGTATAACCCTAACAATGACTAATGTTGATTGACAAGCAGTCACAAGTTTACACTCTTTATTGTTTGTTGTTCCTGCGGAGATATTGGACGAGAGGAGTTCCGATTTTTGTTCATCACACCAGAAAAGGAGGAGGAAGCAAACAACTAGACATAAAAATGGACATGAAGGTGGCCCTGATGACCCTGCAACAAAAGCACCTGAAAAGTTGCTGCAAGAGACTTTGCGTGAGTGTCATATCAACCCTAGTTGTATTGTAGGGTTAGTATATGCAACGACAGGCCTTGTTTTGTTTGTTGTGAGTTTTCGTTCAACAAAGTAGCAAGCCACCAACCAATGGCTGATTTAAGTGAGATCCCTGTCATCATGAAACAACTGGCACGCTGTGACGGGCTGGTGGTGGCCAATAACATGAATTGCTATATAAAGAAAGACGGCCAAGAGGAATGGCCACCAAGTTGTAAGCGGCAGAGCCCAGTGAGACCTGCATAAGGACGATAAAGTGAAGGTGTTCAATACTACTACATGAATGGGTGACGGAAAGAGTTCAGCTCGCAAGAGATAAGCATCCTAAGGATGTGGTGAAAACAGGGACATCTAAAGATAGAAGTTCTATGGTAATAATCACGAGTTGGGCTGTATGGTGTGGTCTTTCTGGGTGCTGTAGAAACAGGCATAGAGTGGAAATATAAGCATGTGTAGAGTGGAAATATAAGCAGGTGTAGAGTGGAAATATAAGCAGGTGTAGAGTAGAAATATAGACAGGTGTAGAGTGGAAATATAGACAGGTGTCGAGTGGAAATACAAACAGGCGTAAATATTGGAAATATATGGCCGGCAATCTTTGTCAGCATTTGGAAAGCTGCAAGCTACACCGTAGGGCAGCTAAACTGAGTGTTTTCGTAGTTGCCGTTTGATCGACAAGCGGCGCACGTGATATTATGATAGGAGCTACTACTGATGCTCACGGCTGTAGGCAGGTGCAAAGAATAGAAGCAAGTTTACTGTTTACAAGAAAAAAAAAAAAGAGAACCGCTTCTTTTAATTGGCTGAGTAGAACGAGCGACTAAAGAAGCTAGAAGAAGATTCTGAAACGTAGGCGCTGTAACCCTTGTTTATTTTTCTCTCTTCTATTCTTTTTCTCTCCTCTGTTCTTTTTCTTCACCACGGCCCGCCTATTTTTTCCTCATTACTACTACCATAAACTTGGTAACAACAACATCGACAACTGAAAAACACGAATTAAAAAAAAAAAGAAAGACAGACTGATCGGATTCGAGACACGTTCTTCTCGCTTGCATGCAAAAAAGTGGGCAGACACCAAGACAAAGCAAGGTCGGCTTTAGTCAACATCCCCTGCGCAATGTCTCAATAGTATCAACAAACAACCTTATTGTTCTTTCTTTCTGCTAGTATTAATTTGAGTGACCCTGTGTAGTATTTCTACATGTAGTAAGTAATTCCTCATCCAAAAAAAAACCCCGCCAGGCTTGTTGATGGCGTTCAAGTCTTCCACTGCCAATTCTTTTCCTGTGTCTTGAAAAGAACAGGAACAAAATAAAACGCCCACCCACCATATTTCGTTGTTTCAGGCCCTGGTCTGTTCTCATGTCGAGGTTCCTTTAGTCTTTGTACTTACTTAGTTGTACACAATCAAGCGGCCAAAAGAGAGACCGATGCAGACAGAATTCAAGGCCAATAAAATCTAAAGAACGAAAGAGAGCATCAGCATGAACAATGGCTGGCGGCAATCCGCCAGTGGCAAAACCCGAAGAAGCTTATCCTTAATTCCTACGCTCTATATGTAGAACCGGCACCGGCGCTGGTATTTATCAGGCCACGACAGAAAGACAAGACACAGGTATGTAGTACTAGTAGCAAGTTATCAACCTTGATTCCGCTTTATTTTTGAAACGGACTTTGTTTTTACCGTTTAACTTTGTTCCGGCAAATCATATCAAATCTGCGTGGCAAATCGAAAAAAAAAGCCGAAGAACATGATCTCCAACCATGCTTGATGCAGTCGGTAGACCGTGAAGAGAGTGATGCTGAAAACGGCACTTCAACTGCAAACGGCAAGACAGCATACCAGTAGTGTTAGTACTAAGAGGAAACAAACAAAACACCGGCTCGAGTCATATCGCTTCACTGGCGATGAAACGGAGCTGAACAGGCAATGTTTCTGTGGATTTGGCGGGGAAAGACAGACCATACTAGTAGTGGTAGTAGTACTACTACTAGTATTAGTACTTGTAGTACTGCCAACGTAGTGGCCGAGGTTGGGCAGGCCGACAAGCAGACTGGCGTCGTATTTTGCGGTGATTAGAGTGGCAGTAGGCCAAAAGCCAGAAATACAAGTATAGAACGATAGAGTTGGAGAGAGAGAGATGGTACTACGACTAATAGTAGTTAGTACTTTGTTAGACTGAAAAAAAAAAGGTATGACGAGAAGAGGCAAAGGTCTCTGCATGTTCTAAGAGGAAAGGACAGGGCAGGGTCAAACGTCCGGGGCTGTGGGTTAAAGCCTGTCTTTTCTGTGGGCCGGGGAGAGAGCGAAGGGAAGGGAAAGATATAATGAACAAATGAAAAAAAAAAAAAGACGGAAGAGTCGGACCGGGAGCCTTGTAGCCTTGTAGCCTTCTCTCTCTCTCTCTCTCTCTCTCTCTCTCTCTCTCTCTCTCTCTTTTCCTTCCGCTTCTTTGTTATTCAAGCAACATCGTCGCCACAAACTGTATCTTGATACTTTTGGCCTTTCTTTTTTTTTGTCGTCCAAGGCCGAAACAATTTGCACATAAAGTTGCATTCAAAATGAAAAACCCACCAACGAGATAAAACAATAACAACAACAGCAGCAAAAAACCCTGATGGCATCCTGAACATGAACTTGAAACACACCCTGGACCACGAAACAGCCAGGGATGTCCCTGCTTCTTTCTTTTTTTTTTTTTCTTTTCTTTTTCCCACAGAGTTGCGTGCCTGGAATTGTGACGGGGGAAAATTAACCAAAAGGTGTGATGTAAGTACTTAAGTAAGTTGAAGTCTCACTTACACCGTCAAAAAAAAAGAGAATGAAATTATACAAACAGCACAGCCTTGAAGAACGCTTGCTTTTTCTTTTTTTTTTGTTGCTCAGTGGGGAAAAAGAGGCGAGTTAGAGTATAAGGAGAGGGGAAACGGAAAGAGAAAAACGGACAGCGGCTTGTTGTTATCGGGGCCTCGTTTGTTTTGGTCTTTGACAGTTGTACCTGTATATTTACTGTTGAGAAACACTTATAGGGCTTAGCTGAAGAGCAACAAGCACAGAGCTGAGTAAGTGAAGCGAACCAACATAGAACGGAGACGGAAATACAAGTCAGTGCTGGGGGCTGAGCCGGACAGATCAGGAGGGAAGAAAGATAGCGAGCGAGAGCAAAAGAAGAAGATGGACAACCACAAAAAGCCCGGACCCCCTCTTTCTCATTCTCTTTTCTCCCCTCCTTTCTTGCTACCCAATTGCTGCATATAGATTGGTTGATTATGGACCTAGAAGAACCTGAAACATATTGCGTGCCCCTCTCTCTTTTTTATTTTTATTTTTATTTATTTATTCATTCGTTCAATGAATGAATGAATGAATAGTTCTGGGATTCTGTCGGGTTGATAGCCACTAAGAAGTAGTACTACTAGTACTACTATCAAGTAGCAAGATACTTAAGTTCAACAACGCAACTGAGAAACGGCTAAACAATGGATTGTCGCAGGACTCGACCATGCTAATGCAATGCTGCCTTGCCACTATATGCAGCGTCATTCTAGACCACGAATAGCTCAATGCAGGATAGGCATATCATATCAGAGCAGGTTGACAGAACTACTAGTAGATGTTACAGTGCCACTCGCTGTGAATATGTTATAGGATTACCCTTCCTTTCCCCCCATAACGCTTCCTTATTGACCGAGGTCCAGCACGATTAAGACCAGCCAGGGCATCATCATCACCTCTACTCTCTAGCTTCAGCTCTTCACCCTCCTTCAGTTTTGGGCCCTTGCTCTGGCTCTGGCTCTGGCTCTGGCTCTGGCTCTGGCTATGGCCCTTGCTCTGGCTCTGGCTCTGGCTCTCCCAGCTCGCCAACAGCCGCTCTGCCGTGATGGATATGCAGGGGCTTCATCACAAAGTGACGAGCCAAACTTGAATCATGTCCCTCGTCCTCTGGTCTTCCGTTGCTTGTCTTGCTCTGTGACTTGGGGGCAGCAGCGGCCAGTCAGCCAGGCCGGCGTTGCTGCACTTGTGGTGTATTGCTGTTCAAAAAGGTCTGCATAATTGCCTTTGAGCCACGGCCTGCACTGGTCATGCATTTCTTTTCTTTTTTTTTTCTTTTTCTTTTTCTTTTTCTTTTTTTTTTTCCTTTTTTTTTTCTTTTTCTTTTTCTTTTCTTTTTCTTTTTTTCTTTTATTTTTCTTTTCTTTTTCTTTTTTTCTTTTATTTTTCTTCTTTTTTTTGGCCGTTGTCTTTTCCTCTTTTCTCTTGTCCATGGGGCCTACAAATACGGACGTGAGGAAACGAAACTTGGACCTTCAAATGTTAGTCGGGTTCTTTATCATTGTTTCCGTAAATAGCAACCGACCAACATCATATCACAGGCAGCCGGCTTGTTTGTGCCTCGTTTGTACATGCGCACTAAAGGAGGATAAACCAAAAAAAAAAGACAGATAGAATAAAGCCTAGCATAACCGTGATATGAACTAGACGAAAGGAGAGAGCCTGCTTAAACTAGAGGCACAGTGCGTTACAGCTGAGCCCAAGAATGAGCCCTTGAGTCTGACTAAACCAAACACTGGACATCGACGAAGAGAAAGTGCAAACACGGAGATCAGATCACCTTTGACCTGCACTGCAGTTGTTGAGCTTTGGTACTACTACTAGTAGTAGTACTGATAGACCCGACTTTGTTCCAATAGCAACTTCGAGTTTGCATGGCCCAATAACATAGCGCAGCTAAGCCGAAGCAGAAAACAGCACCAAATCTGAAACAACGCCCGTTCGCTTTGTGGCAATGCATCAAAATTCTGGGCACCTTTTCTTTTTTTTTCTCCCTTTTCTCTCCCTCTCTCTCTTTTTTTTTATTTATTTATTAGTTTTCTCCCTTCATCTCTCCATGGCTGGATTCTCTTTAGTAGTCAAGGAAAAAGAAATAGAAAAGCCTTGGTTGAAGAATAATAAACAAACCCAGAGATAAAAAGCAAGGAAGAAGAAAAAAAAAATGGAAAAAGGGTCTAAGCCAGCACGTGCCCCTGTCTGGTTTTCATGTTTCGGAACTCTTTTTGGGAATTTCTGGCTTTTGGTCTTATCGTTCATGTAAGTCCAATGAGGGGTGTTTATGCTTTTGTAAGCGCCTCAAGTTCTTGATGCAGCTGAATAGAGTCCGGTGTAAGCCGATGACGTACCTTTAATATTGTGCATGTAAGCAATCATGTATCAAGCTCTCTCCTCTCCTGTCGACAGCGGGCGGGCCACACAGACGGCGAGCTGTGCCTTCTTTTCTCGGGGCCTTTCATCAAGAGAACAGACAAACCAAGAGGACAGACAAACAGACACACGCAAAAAAAAGCCCTCATTGCGGCGTCGCTCGGGAGCCGGACCATATTGGCAAACAAGGGAGAAAGAGAGAGATACCCCCCAGCCATAACTAGGATAGAAAGAGAGCCAAGGGAGCAGAGGCCCTAGCGCTTGCCTGTTGCGGACATCCCGAACACACACTCCAACAAGACAAGACCGTGGACTTGCCCATTTACGTCTGCATTTTGCCCACCACAACTGCGTTGGTCCACACACACACACTATGAACAGGAAATGCTTGTATGCCTTGATCTGTCTTTTTTCTCTCTCTCTCTCTCTCTCTCTCTCTCTCTCTCTCTGTAAGCTGTCTGTGTGTCTATTGGTTGTGTATACAGCTCAGGCCGCGCGCGCGCGCGCGGACAGACAGACAAACCGCATTCGCACGGATAACCTTGGGGCCTCTTTCTTTTTTTTTTTTTCTGCTCCAGTGACCATGCCCACCACTAGTGCTACGTCGTAGAAGCCATTGCGGAACCCCTCCCAGAAACGAGCGTATTCTATTTCAGAGGGTATACAATGCGGAAGGTTTCGAGAATCGCACAGAAGCCACCCGCGGTTAAGGCATAAAGATGCCGAGAAGGCATGATGCTGAGGTGTCAGGCAATGCTTTGTCCTGGGAGACGAATGTGAAGAGCAAAACGGCATGCGTGGAATGTGGGAGGCTGAGAGGGCGGGGCGTGGAGTGGAGAGGCAACGTGCTGTGTAGAGAGAGTCGGCAATGGGGTCCTTCCTGCAGAGCGTCAGCTAGACAACCGACAGGTGTAGAGGTAGTCACACACTGCGCAAAACATGACGCCGTCTTTGTAGCCACCGTATCCTCGCCTTGTATCGCCTGGTATCGCATCGTCTCGTAGCCTCATCGCCACCTGTCCCTCGTAGCGCAGGGCACTGAGTTGCCCACCAAAATCTGAGCTTGGTCAGCAAGTAAACACATTCCATATTGCAGTATTCCTGTTTCTCAGACCAACAAGACGTTGTCGTCACGCCTGAGACATCTTTTGTACCACGCCAGATGCGGCGGACAAAGAGGAACTGGACTTCCGATTGACTAATTAGTGGTTGGTGGCAATTAAACCAATAAGAAAGCAATGGGAAACTTCACTATGACTGCCGGTGACATTAATAAGCGAATAGCTGCAATTAATCAACTCCGAATGAGGGCTAATCAATCTTTGTGTCCTTTGGGTAAGTGCTGATCAAAGTTGGCTCGTTGACCGCCAGATCGGTAATTAGCTTCTCGGTGTTTGTGATTTAGAAAAGAAAAGAAAAACTCTGAATGGAATTTCCAGCCAGAATCCGTGAAATGTGTTCTCCACGTGATCCATAAGGAATTTTAACTTTTTGGATGAGCAACAACGGCAGGCACTTACTTACCTGCCATAATTCTCAAGTATCACGAGATCACGTGACATTGAATGAACAACCACAGCCCACAGCTCCATCAAAAAAAGTCCAAGTTGGAAAATGCTCAAAAAGCGCTCAATATGTATTGTTGTAACGATGTGTAAAGAAAAGAAACAAAAAAATAATTGTAACAGTAGAAACAGACAATAAAGGAGAATCGTGAAAAAGGACATAAGAAACCCCCGAAAAAAGGCCAAAGAAAAAAGAAAGAAAAAGAAAGAAAAAAGAAAAAAAAAAAGTTCCAAAACCACACACATCTAGATCTCGAAAAAGAAAAACGGAAAAGGAAAAGAAAAAAAAAGAAATTCGTCTGATCGTGACTTGTTTCTTTCAAAGTCGTTTATCCAGCACATGAAAAGGGAAAAAGAAAAAAAAAAAAGCAAGGAAAGAAAAACAAAAAGAGAAAAGCAGCTACTCAAAGTCAAGGCTATGACCGCGCAGCCTCCAGCTCCAGCTCCAGCTGCCGAATCCGCTCGCTCTGATCCTGCGCGCCCGCCGGTCCCTCAACCTTGCGCTTCAGCATCTCCACTTCGCGCGTCAACGCCTCAATCTTGCTTGTCTGCGCCTCGAGCAGCTTCTTGATCTCCACCAGCACATCGTAGCTGACGGGCGACGCACTCCGGCTGGGTCCCGCCGATCCGTAGCCGGCCGGGCTGTATCCGGCCGCCGCCGCCGCCGCCATGGCTGCTGGCGTGGGCACAATGGGCAACGGGATGGGCCGCGGCGTAATGGGGCTACGGATGGGTGTGCCGATGCCCGAGTTGCTCTTGGACATGGTTGACGACTTGAGCGGCTGCGGCGTGGTGCCCGACGAGAAAATAACCGAGCTTCGCGGCGTGGGCCGGGCCGACACGGGCTGCGGCGCCGGCACCTCGTCAAACGACGATGGCTCCTCGGGCTCCGACGATGCGTCCTCCGAGTCCTTGTACTTATTGGCCATGACGGACATGCTCTCCTTTTGGTCGCGCATCGATACCGAAGCACGAGACACATGGCTGGGCTCTTCCTTCTTGACGGGCGCGGGAGCAGGAGCAGGAGCAGGGGCAGGGGCAGGCACCGAGTCGCGCTTGGCCATAGGGGCCGGGGCAGGCGAAGAAGTCACCGAGGCCGGAGCAGCACCGGGCGCAATCTCAATGGGCGGCTGGTTGTTGTAGATGCTCTCCAGGTCAATCTTGGCGGGCAGGTCAGATTTGCCGTCAATCCACTCCTTGGCGCTCTCGGCAGGCTTCAGGCCAATGGCCGGAGGGTACAGATCGGACTGGAAGGTCTCGGCACGGCGGGGAACGGTAAAGGAAATGGGCTCAATGTACGTGTCGTTGACCGTCTTGTAGCCGCGCATGACTTCGTTCTCGTGCACGTTGATACCTCTGCGAGGAACAAAGCCAATACCGCGCTGCGGGTCACCCGACTTGTACTCGTTGAGAAACTCAAACTTGTCGGCCTCGTACTCAAAGTAGCGAATGTTGCCGTCGCCCTTGCCGGCCAGGTACAGGCAGTTGCTGCCCTCGTCCCAGAAGGGCATGCAGACGCCGGAAATGGAGTCGAGCATGGTGAAGCCGCCAATGGGCTCCTCGTTACCGGGCTCCCACAGGGCAATCTGGCGCTCGCTCATCTTGGAGAAACCAGTCGTGGCAAAGCGGTTGTGCTCGCCCATCCACACGACTCTGCTGTTCTTGGCACCGGCGTGGCCGGCGTGCTGGCTGGCCGGCTTCTCCTGGCGCGTATCCCACACGGTGATCTTCTTGTCGCGCGTTGTGGTGGCCATCAGCGTGCCCGAAGCGTTCCACGACATGCTCTGCACTAGATCGTTGTGGCGCAGCGTGTAGGCCGACGAGCCTGACTCGACATCCCACACCTTGACGGTAAAGTCGCCCGAGGCCGAAGCCAGAATGCCGTTGGCGGCAGGGTTCCAGAGAACGTAGCCGACCTTGCGCGTGTGGCCCGACAGGGTGGCGACGGGTGAAACGCTGGGCACTTCTTCGGCATCGGTGTGCAGAGTGAAGTCCTTGGGCACCTCCCAGATGCACACCTTGGCGTCGTCCGAGGCCGAGGCAATCACATGGTCGTTGAAGGGGTTCCAGTCGGTATCAAGGACGGGGCCGGTGTGACCGCGGAAGAGGGGGATTTGGTCGGGAAGCTTGCCGCGCTCGTTGACGGGAATGACGGCAAAGGCACCGCCACCGCTAGACTCCCAGTTGACGGAGAGGAACTCGGGGTTGGCCTATGGGTAGGGGTTAGTTTGTTAGTTGACTTGGGAGGTTTTAGTTAAGTATAGAGTGAAATGGTCGTATTCGCCAAAGTCAACCAACCGACGGGGGAAGTCAAACAAGCTTCAGGTTAAAGTTGAGTTGACACGAGGGAGAAGCCGTGGTTGGGAGGCACTGGGATAGTAGTGGATACTGGCATGGTGGGGAGCGGATACTGGGCTGGTTCAAACAAACCCCCCCCCCCCCCC
>LKBB01000253.1:7194-34509 GCA_001513885.1 Thielaviopsis musarum
GGGGGGGGGGGGGGGGCGTGTCTGTTAATGTAAGTAGCAGTAGCACTATGCAGACAAGTTTTTAAGTATGTAGCTGGAGCTGAAGTGCATGCTGGAGTAATAGAGAATATTATATGTACGGCCTACATGTCGGTAGATAGACTTGGGTCTTGTTTCTCTGTCTGTACGAGGAAAGACAGGGAAAGACAAGATTCAGACGCAAACGAAAACATGTGAACAGCTGTATTTATAATTTATACAAACCAAACCAAACCAAACGTCACGACAAGGGCAGGAGACAGCAGCCGATTTACTGACAAATATAGGGCGCATTTAACGTTGTGTTTCCTTTCGCTTGTTCAGTCCACAAAAGCCGGGGGCTTCCTTTCTGACGAAATCACGTTTTTGACTTCTTCTGTTTGGCAGCCTCGCCCTTTTTTTTTCATCTTTTTCTCTTTCTTCATCTTCCTCTCTCTCCTGTTCCTAATATATTTTCCTTCTTTCTTTTTTTTCTTTCTTCTTCGACACTTTGTGGCGACCGTTGAACGCCTATCTGCAGCCATCACGAACACAACCTGCCACACTCGACGTCTCGACTTCGATACCGACTCGACTTGAAGTTCTCACCCTTCTCTACAACTTATTCTTGTTCCCGCTCATCACGAAGCTCGATTCGAATCCCTCTACTATCTACTTGCGCTATACTAAAGATAGTCTGGCTGCCATTAGTGATTTAAACCAATAAACTGTCCTGGCTTAATCGTGTCTAGGCGTTAGCTTCTACAACAGACAGACAGGCAGACCGACAGACAGACAGACAAACAGACAGGCAGACAAGAGAGACAATTGCAAAAGGACTCAACTTTTAGTGGCTATAGCATATGCACACACTGTAATTGCAGCTCCCTTGCTACTGCCTTCTTCCGCTGGCTGCTTTCCTTCTTTCACTGCATCAAATCACATCGTTCTGCGCCTCCAAACGCAATTGCCTGCTACACACTGTGCCCCCGTCCTTCCGCCAGTCACATCTTCAGCCGCTGCTTCTAATTCGAGCAACATCTAATCTAGTCCTGATCTGGCGGGCGCAAGTAATTGCCCATACGGAAAACGCAAAGAGCGCCACTGAATACCGCCTATTGACGTAAAGAACTCCTCTTTTTTTTTTTGCAGCGCATCTTCCCAAACCAACCCGGATCGACTGACTTTGACTGGCTGGTTCCCTTTTTGCCGCCATAGCTAGCTTCCGTCCCTTTTTTCCCGCTTTTTCGCCTTGTAATTTTGTTCTCTTTCTCTCTCTCTTTTCTTTTTCTCTTTTCTTCTTTCACAATGGCCAAACTCAGCCTCACTGATCGGCTCAAACCCTCAACTCTTAGCCGCAGTGCCAGTCCCAAACCACCCAAAAACGAAGCAATGAGCTCTACTTCGGTCGATACTGGTTTGGTCCTCAAGGTCGAGGTTCTAAAGGTTTGTTGCTGCTAGTTTTATTAAATTTCGGCTGAGCTACCTGCATACATACTGCTAGTAGCAACTAGTTGCGATACCTAAATTGCCCCGCCACAACTACTTGTTGGCAGAAGTCTTGAGCTACATGACGTGCAATCTCTGAGCGCAACCAAGAAACAAAACATAAAAATACACGAGACTAACCAACTCGCATTCGCGTATAGGGAAGAAATCTCGCCGCCAAAGACAGAAATGGAACCTCGGATCCGGTATGCGCCCGCCCAGTTTAAATCTGAATCCCGCTTCCGCCTATATGCTTATCTCTCCAAGCCTTCAACTAACCCGTCCGTCCATCCGTACAGTACCTCGTTCTCTCTCTCGGAGAATCTCGTGTTACCACACACTCGGCTCCCAAGACCCTCAACCCAGAATGGCGCGTCTCGGGCTCGATGCCCGTAAACTCGCTGCACAGTCTGGTGCTTGACGTCATTTGCTGGGACAAGGACCGATTTGGCCGCGATTACATGGGTGAATTTGATCTTGCGCTCGAGGAGATCTTTGCCAACAACAAACACCAGCAGATGCCAAAATGGTACCCGCTGCGCAGCAAAAAGTCGGGCCGCAAGCAGAGCGTTGTGTCGGGCGAAGTGCAGCTGCAATTCACCATGATTGATTCGCAGATGCCGCAGGCTTCTCCCCAGCAGATTATGCAAAAGTTTGCTTCGTTTGTGAGCTCTGTGGCGGATGCCGGCATTCACACTGCTGCCATCACAAGAGCTAGTACATCCCTTAGTCCCCCAACAAAGTCTGCCGCCAGCGCGAGCCATGATTCGTCGGCCACGGACGGTGATGGCGACGACTACGACGAGGACGAGGACGACGAAGACGTCGATATTGACGGCAAGACCCTCGACCATACCGAGCGCCGAAAGCGCCGTCTGCGCATCCGCGGCCTCAAGAAGAAGCGCCGCAACAACCCTTACGAGTTTTCCAATGGCGGTTCTGACACGGTCGGCATCATATACCTTGAAATATCCAAGATTACCGACCTCCCGCCCGAATCGAATCTTACGCACACCAGCTTCGACATGGACCCGTTTGTCGTGGCATCGCTCGGTAAAAATACTTACCGCACGCGTCGTGTGCGCCACAACTTGAACCCCGTCTTCAACGAAAAGATGATTTTCCAGGTCATGGGCCACGAGCAGTCGTACAAGTTTCTGTTCACCGTCATTGACCACGATCGCTACTCGGGCAACGACTTTATTGCTTCTTGCGAGCTCTCAGTCCAGGACCTGATTAGCAAGGCGCCCCAGGCCGACCCTGAAACGGGTCTGTATCTGTTGCGCGATCCCCCGGAACATGTTCCGTCCAAGAAGACGCGGCGCCTCAAGATTCCCATGTCGCGGTCATCGTCGGCGCAAAGCCTGAGCAAAATCATTCTCCCAGGCGTCAACCGCCGGCCCTCAGGCGACAAGTTGGCGCTAGCTGATGCTGCAACTGCGCCTACCGCCAGCAACCCTGCTCTGTTGAAGCCGTCGGATGCTGCTGCCAACGGAGCTGCGGCTCTCGCCACCGAAGATACCGATGATGAAGACGCCGACTTCATTGAGTACAATATTCCTCTCAGCATGAAGAATATTGACAAATGGGAGGATAAGCACACGCCTGTCATATACATCAAGGCCAAGTACATGCCGTACTACGCACTGCGCCAACAGTTTTGGAGAGCCATGTTGAAGCATTACGATTCCGATGAGAGCGGTGAGATTAGCCGCGTCGAGTTGACCACCATGCTGGATACCCTGGGCTCAACACTAAGAGAGACAACCATCGATAGCTTCTTTAAGCGTTTCCCTCACCAGACGGCTGACGGATCTGAGTCGGACAATCTCACCATTGACGAGGCCATTATTTGCCTTGAGGACCAGCTAGAGGCCCGCTCAACCCCTGTCACTGTAGTTGACAAGTTCAAGGGTGCTGTGGATAGTGCCAAGGCTTTGCTGACGACGCCAATGTTCACTCTGGGCGACGGCTCTGACCTTGGAGGTTCGGGCGCCTCAACGCCTCTGCCGATGAATGCGGAGCCGCTGGCGCCAAACGACGAGCCCGATCTAATGGATGCCAGCGACCCTGGCGAGGAACACGTTGTGGAGATTGCGCAATGCCCTATTTGCCACCAGCCGCGTCTCGACAAGCGTAGCGACGCCGACATTATCACGCACATGGCTACGTGTGCCAGCTCCGACTGGAGACAAGTAAATGACCTGATGATGGGCGGCTTTGTGACAGCCAGCCAGGCTCAGCGCAAGTGGTACTCCAAGGTGATTACCAAGATCTCATACGGCGGATACAAGCTGGGTGCCAACTCAGCCAATATCTTGGTGCAGGACCGTTTGACGGGTCTGATTAACGAGGAGAAGATGAGCGTGTACGTGCGCCTGGGCATCAGACTGCTGTACAAGGGCTTCAAGTCGACCAGCATGGAGCGGCGGCGTATCCGCAAGCTGCTCAAGAAGCTGAGCATTAAGCAGGGTGACAAATACGACGACCCGCGCTCGCGCGACCAGATTGAGAGTTTTATTGCCTTCCACCAACTGGACATGTCGGAGGTGCTCCTACCGCTCAAGGACTTTAAAAACTTCAACGAATTCTTCTACCGTGCGCTCAAGCCTGATGCACGCCCGTGTTCCGCGCCAAACAACCCCAAGATTGTCGTCTCGCCTGCCGACTGCCGCAGCGTTGTGTTCAACCGCATCGACCAGGCCACCAAGATTTGGGTCAAGGGGCGCGAGTTTTCGATCAAGCGGCTGCTCGGCGACGCGTACCCTGAGGACGCGGCGCGCTACGAGGGCGGCGCGTTGGGCATTTTCCGCCTGGCTCCGCAGGATTACCACCGCTTCCACATCCCCGTGGACGGTGTCATGGGCCAGGATAAGCTGATTGCCGGCGAGTATTACACGGTGAACCCCATGGCGATTCGGTCTACGCTAGATGTGTTTGGCGAAAATGTGCGTGTGTTGGTACCTATTGACAGCAAAGAGCACGGGCGCGTCATGGTTATTTGCGTGGGCGCCATGATGGTGGGCAGTACGGTGATCACGCGCAAGGCAGGCGACGAGGTCAAGCGTGCCGAGGAGCTGGGATACTTTAAGTTTGGCGGTTCGACGCTTCTGTGCTTGTTTGAGCCGGGCAAGATTCAGTTTGACGATGACCTGTCCGACAACTCTGCTAGTGCTTTGGAGACTCTGGTAAGTCTACTAACCCTTAATCACCCTTTACGGAAAAAAAAAGAAAAAAAGAAAAAAAAAAACGAAAAAGACAAAACCATACTAACAAGGCTTCCCTTCCCCCAGGTTCGTGCTGGCATGTCGATTGGCCATTCGCCCGATGAACCCCAATGGATCCCCGATCAGCGCAAGAGCCCAGCCGAGGTCACCGAGGCGGACAAGAAGGAAGCCAAACGTCGCATCCAGGGTAGTGTCAACACGGAAACGTCGGAGGATAGCAGCGACGAGGCTATTGATGTGCTGCCACCGTCTGGGCCTTCAGCTGCTGTGGAGGTGGATAATGCCGGCTCAAGCGTAATCACGGCGCCTGTGGTTGTGCCGGTAATTGCTGAGCCGGGATATACAGCTTAGGTCTAGCCTTGGTGCCACTGTGATTCAGTAGCTGGAAGGGGGACATGGTTTGCTTGTCTACTACGTCATTATATGGCGAGCGGAGGATATGTTTGTTAATTAGGGCCTTGTTGGCAGGCTCATGGATATGGAAAGAGATGTGCAGCATTTTTTTTGGGAGTATTGAAGGTTTATAGCACAGCATAGCATTAACATTTTGCTTAGATCTGCAGAATATTTTCACGACACAATAACAAATCAAGTTAAACTACAATGGGAAGTTTGTGAATTTCAAAAGGTGTATCATTAAGCTAGAAAGAGCAAACGGGAAACAGATGAAGCTCGTCAAAAAAAAATAAGAAAAGAAAAACAAGTCTGGCCAACCAATAAAATATAGAGCAAGCAAAAGAAAAAGAGTCGACTTGATTAATCATAAAAGTCGAGAAAACGAAAAGAAGACCCCGAATAATAAGTAAGAAATAAGAATAAGCCAGAAATGGCAGGAAAGCAAATAAAAGAGCTTGCCAAGAAACCTCCACGAGGCAGCGACGACTTTTGCGCAAAATCAGGCCAGTTTCTGGGGAGGGGGGGGGGGTCTAGGCCCGGCTTTTCTTTTTTTTTGGTTTTTTTGCTAGAGTCCAAGCCTCCCCAGTTTGACAAGAATAAGGCAAAGCAAAAGCGTACCTTTTTTTTCTGTGCTTTCTCTCTGACGCGGTGAAAGAAAAGGGTAACAAAAATAGTTAAGGTTTTGTATGACAATTAAAAAGAAAAAGGAGGACGAGCGAATTGAAACCAAAAGTAGGGTTGGTTTAACCTGAAAAGAAGAGCGACAAGAGGCCAACGGATAATAAATGGAAGCAAAGAATAAAAATAAACGCCTTGGTTGTGATGTAAATGAAGAAAAGAAAATATAGTCGTTAATCTGTGTCAAGACAAACAGACAAGAGGTATAAGAAAAAGAAAATATAGTCGTTAATCTGTGTCAAGACAAACAGATAAGAGGTACAAGAAAAAGAAAATATAGTCGTTAATCTGTGCCAAGACAAACAGATAAGAAGATGTATAAGAAAGAGAAGAAAAAACCGATATGCAAAAAAGACGGTCATGAAAAGAACCAGCGTCTATCAGACAAGCAAAGCGAAAAGAGTCACGGTACTAGAAAGCGGCAGACATGGCTTAATAGCTCTAGTCTTCATGGTCGCTGTCCATTGACAGCTTCGGCGACGAAGCACGCGACGTCGGGCGGCGATACGCAGAAGCAGAGGCAGAAGCAGCAGAAGGACGGAACGGCGGCGCGGGCGAGGAAGCAGACGACGACGAAGCGGAGGAAGAAGAAGAAGGGTGCGGCTCGGGTGACGTGCGGGCCTGGCGCCATGATGAGTAAATCTGCTTGCACAGATGAGCGGACATGGTGTAAGTGGGCGACATGATGAGCTTGATGGTTCTGGAGTTGAGAGATGTAATGGAAAAGAAATGAGAAGAAAAAAACGAAGGAAAAAATGAAGAGAAGAAAGAATGATGGAGAAAATGAAGAGAAGAAAGAATGATGGAAGAGATGCGGCGGTTTGTTATTTTAATAAACAAAGAAAAAAGAAAGAAAACGAAAACGAAGTGTTTGTAATAAATGACTTTCTGGACCCAAAATTGCTAAAAGAGGAACGAAATCAGGCCAGTTGAATGGCAAACCACTAAAAAAGAGAAAAAGAAAAAAAAAAGCTTATGGATGGACGGATGCGCGTCTGTGTGTGGCCTTGTACGGAGTAGTACTTTGTAAGTATCAAAAGCCGGTGTAAGTTTTTTTTTTTCTTCAACTTATTGCCAGGCACAAATAAGTAAGTACCCTATACTTGAATCTGGGGGGGGTTTTCTTTTTTGGGAAAGGAGAAGATCGCCCAAGTCACAAGCCATTCAAGAACCAGGGAGCTTCTCTTTCCAGATTTTTGCCTTTCATTTTTTTTTTTTTTTGGTTTCCAAGGCAGTGCAAAGCCTGGCAGGTATTACAGCAGGCATTAAAATTAACTAGTACTACGTAGTAGCAGTAGGCTTTATTGGTTAAAAAGCCTGCTCTGGGGGGGAAGGCAAAAAGTTGGATGTTACTTATACTTGCATTGCTGATTGGTGCAGAGAGAGAGAAAGAAAGCAGGACAAGAAAACAAAAAGCAATAGATGGAGAAACAGCAGGCTCAGGCGCTCACCGTTGCCGGTTTCTGGGCTGACCAACTCACAAATCGGCAGATGCGCATCCACTTCTCGTATGGGGGCAACCGCCCTACTTCCCCAGCTTTCTTTTTCACTTTTTTATTTCTCGTACGTAGTACTAGTACTAGTGGTAGTAGAAGTGTAGTAGAAGTAGTAGCAGTAGTAGCAGAAGTGTAGTAGTAGTAGTACTAGTACTAGTGGTAGTAGAAGTGTAGTAGTAGTAGTAGCAGTAGTAGTAGCAGTGTAGTAGTACTACTACTAGTAGCACATTACTTGCATTCTAGTACCCAGGGCAGGGTAAACTAACAACTTTCTCAAGTAACAAGCCACAACGGACAAATCACAGCGCGTGAATTTGTAATGCGTCATGGGGAGGGTTATGGCGATGGCTGTAAGCGATATGGCAACAACTTGTTCATGATTTGCTCATTGAACTTGATGCTTTATCTTGTAGGCGGGAAGATTGCATAGCTGCAGAGTAAAGGACTTGACACCGGGCCTTGCTCGAATATTAGAGAAGCCTGTCGAATGCCTCTTTTCTTTGGGGGAGCTCCTTGGCTTGACATGAAGTACAACGAATGCTTATCAGAAAGTGAGCCCATCTACAAACGCGCTCTTGTCCGCTTTTTCTTTCGATTTGATCGATTGAGTTTCTTTGTGGAGAACTCTCTATTTTGTACAAGTAACTTGGAAGAACGTGGACCTTGCTGGCTTGCGAAAGGACAAAAGGGTTGTTGTTTGTTATATGGATATACTTTTTTCTACATGCCATGCACATTGCAATACACAATGCAAAGATATGCTATGCTCTAGTAGCACTACCTCTGAGTACCACCTCCACATCGCGAGCCAAGTATCCGGTAAACCTTCTCCTCCCTCCCCTTTCAATGGGAGTCTCACCCTGTGATCGTAGGGCAACCCAGCAATCTAGGAATAAAAAGAGATATCCAATCTCCTCCACACATATCTGTCTGTTATTTACAGCAAAGCGCGCATCTGTCTATCATCGAATGTTCCATTCTTGCCAAACAGAAAAAAGAGGAGGGGGGGAGAAGAAATCTCAGCTACCTGTGTATCCCTGGCACAGCGCCTCTTCTAGCTCCATTATGCACAGCGTCTGGCGGATGCCAATATATGGCTGCAATGCCGGCTGTTGCATGTAGTGATTCTGGCTAGGCTTTTGTGTCTCTCTGTCTTTCTGTTTGTCTGTCGCCTGTCGTCTTTCTGTTTGTCTGTCGCCTGTCGTCTTTCTGTTTGTCTGTCGCCTGTCGTCTGTCTGTCTGTATGTCTGCCCGGCCTGCTGTGAATACGAGTCTGCGCTTCAAGGCCTTGTGGTTTGCCGCTGCACGCCCTACATTTATCCGCAGCGTGTCGATCTCAGTGCTGTTTGTCAGTAATTTGCGTGCATCGGCTCCTTTTTTGTAGCTTTTTTAGAAGTGGTAGCTTTTTTTCTGCTTTCCTCTTGCCTCTTTGGTTTGTTTTTCTACTATGTCTCCTTATTCTTCTGTTGTTTTTTCCTTATTCTTCTGTTGTTTTTTTCCTTATTCTTCTATTATTTTTCCTTATTCTTCTGTTATTTTTCCTTATTCTTCTGTTATTTTTCCTTATTTTTCTGTTATTTTTCCCCTATTTTCCATTAATTTTCCCTTTTGTCTCTCATTCTTTACCCTTTTTAACGTTACTCTCAAAACTACTATTACTCCAACCTGTCAAAATATTCACCCCGTAAGAACCTGCAGTCAAACTTCTCTTTCGGGAAACTGGTTTCCAGAACTGCCAAAATATCTGCCCATTCAATCCCTGTTTGGGCGTGAAATCGAACCACTCTGCCGCTTTCTTCCAGTAGCTTACAACGCTGTTCCCGGGTAGGAACAAAGAAGTGGATTCTGAAGAATATTAGGGTCTGTTAGGGTATTGTTGCTGCTGGCTTTGATTGTTGATTTTGCTGCTGGCTTTCTTGTTGAGTTTGCTATGCCTCGACTGTAACCTAAATTGAACTGCATTTATCAACTTGGCAGATTTAACCTATATTTCTACACTCAACAGCTGTCACATTATGCAGTTTGTCCGCTTATGTTGAGTTTGTCTCATGTGCAGATATATTGAGCTAGTTTTGTTAGGGTTTATGCTAAGGGTTTGGGGCTTGAATATTTCTCTACTGTGTACTCTGTACTTATTCTGGGAATGAGTTGAAGAAATCCATCTAACCCAATTAGGAAATGTGTACCAGATTCTCTTATAGAAAATAAGGCTGGTTTTTATCACAGGCGGAGTTGAGTTGAGTTTTGATTTTCGCTTTTTCTTGATGCATGGGGACACAGACGCTTGACATCACACGCACAGATCTTCGGTGGAGGCATGTGAGACTTGAGCCGAGGTTACTTGGTGCTCTTTCGGTCCCATATCAAGGTTTGCATCATCTCAAGGTTGTCACACCAGTAAAAAAAAAGACCAGCCGAGATATCTGCAGACGGACTTGAGCCTCAAGAAAGGTAAACAAAAACACAAAGAACAATATAAGAACAAAAAAAAGGTGCGTTATCAGCGATGCCAATGCACCGTTAATCTCCAAACAGACTGCAAGAGAATTATAGTGGTTGATTCCAAACCTGCCCCCAAGACGGGCTTGAGTTAGGCGTTACATCAAGGCTCCAAAAAAGACTCCACCACTCTACACGCCCAGAAGCTCGTGACTATGGAATCTGTATTGATAAAAAGCGTGGGTGGTTTGAGTTCCAGGAGTGACGGCGGAAAAGATGTACATTTATCGGATGCGATTCCGAGGTATTGACTTATTGCTATCTTGATGTCTCAGATGTTTACGTTTGTATGGCTGCGCACATAATATACTCTGTTATTTAATCAGCGTACAAGATATCTTGCATATGTAAGGCACGGACCTTCCCTTGTGAGACTCTTTGTGCGCATGCGCGCAATTGTTCCAAGTTCCAAGGCCAGTACAGGTAACTATAGGGTTGGATATTGAAAAATAGCACCGCCAGAAGAGGAATGCAAGCTGACAGGCGAGTGGCAGACGAACAATGGAGGCTAGGAAAGAGGAACAGGGACAATCACCTGACAAAGGTTGGGTTGATGGGTTCGGCGACAAAAGAAGACAAAGTTTGGTAGAGAAGTAGAGAAAAAGTAACAGTAACACAACGTATTGCAGCGCAGTACATTGCGGCCGCAAAACCCAGAGGTTTGCCAGACACGATTATATAGTTACAGGCTGGGTACCACTAGCAACGCAAAATGCCTCTGATACAGCAAGGAGGGCAACTAACTCCAAGCGAATGAATGCATGAAGAATAAGAGGCGGATCTGGGTTGTGGTTGGACAAAATAGGTCTACAATCTAAGTACATAACAGTGGACTCACAGTGCGCTTAGTCATAATTAGTGCTGGTTTGCGAGGCAGAAACAAAACAAACGAGTACCAATGCATGAGATCATACTTGATGGTTGAGCAGTGACGGGTTTTATTCGGATAGCGGAGAGTTGTTTGGAATCATCAGCTGTTATTTGCAAGAAAGCCGGAATAAATAATTACTGGAATATACAGACAGACCGATCCAAACAGCTACCAAAATAAGCCGATGATGGCCAATAGACGTGAACAGGGCTAAGGGCAGCCCTCTGACTGATTGACAATGAACAAAAGGCCGCTGCTCATTCCAGTCAGCCGATCTCATTCAAACAACCTAAATCGGCATTGCCAGGACAGCCCATTGAAAAGTGACAGCAATGATTTCTACAGGGGCCTTAATGGCGCGGCTGCATTGGATCGGCCAGATGGAAAATTGTGAGCTCGTGGATACAAGAGAGTGAAGATTTATGACGTTTATTCTGGAGGGGTTCAGTTGAAATGTCCTATTTGGGACTGTAATCTACAAGATGCACAGAAAAAGAAAAGCGAGTAAAACTGTTCAGCTGGACCTAAAAAAAACACATCCATGGAAATAAGTCACAGGCAAAGTACATCAAAAGTCGGCTAAGAACACGCCCTTGCAAAGGCCCATTTTAAGCTTGGTGTAGATCAAGTAAAGATCGACTTTTGGTCACGAAGAAAGAAAAAAAGCAAAAGAAAAAAAAGGAAAAAAAAAAAATAAAGAAAAAGAAAAAAAGAAAATAAAGAAAAAGAAAAAAAAGAAAATAAAGAAAAAGAAAAAAAAGAAAATAAAGAAAGAAAAAAAAGAAAATAAAGATAAAGAAAAAAAATAGCAGTAAAGATACGGCATGGATACAAGGCTCGCTGAGCCCTGCAAGAAGGCAAATCGACTAAATCGGGAGTTTAATCGCGCCTTGTTGCGCTTTAGCTCGTCTCTCCCTTGCAGTAGTTGCTATCCGTCAAGGCGGCTGATCTGATCATCCCAGGTTGCAGCGTACGCTTTTTTGTGTCTTTTTTTTTTTTCTTTTTTTTCTTCTGCTGCTGCTGTTTCGTCCCGATAGAGCGGAGCCTCTGAAAAAGCGGCGCACCCAAAAAGAACACACACGGAATAATTAGGGGAAAAAAAAGACGCGTGTGTTTATGCTACTACTAGTAGTAATAACTTAAAGAATAAAATAGTCTTTTTTCGTTGTCTCAAGTGTTGCAGCCAACAGTCAAGCAAGCACCACGTTGGCTGGACTGTTGCCCATGGAGGCTTTTGATTTCATCTAGTTTTTTTAGTTTTTTTTCTTGTAGTGCGTTCTTTTCACCTCTTTTTGCTACAGTTTTTCATGCTCTATTTTCTTTGTTTCTCACTTGCGGATCGATGTGGTCAAGAGACACATACAGATAACTGCCCTGTCCATTCAAACATGGTACCGAACGCACAAAATCGCCAAGTGATCGACACACGCCATTGTCGAGCGGCTACGGAATGCTTGCGATCAAGGCTATGGGCAGGACGGGTATCAAAACAGACGAGAATGTTAGGGCTAGATTATCAGATGTGCTACTATGACGTCCCTTGGCCCACGCCCCAGTTGCTGGTGCCAGTGAGCAATAGTTTTTGAGTGACCGAGACAGTAACATAGCTGCAGGTGGAGCTGAATCCAGGCAGAGTTTTTTCTCTGCTCAGCCTGCGGCACAGCTTTATACGCCTACCTGCAACTTCCGTAGTAATAGACTCTGTATTTGCGTGTTATTCGTTTACCGTCTATACACGCCGCTCAGTTCGCCCTCCACGATGTGCACCATTTTCCCCGCTTTCAAAACCACCCCACCAAGGCAAATCAATCATCTGGTCTTTGAGAGTAGACGCTGAAGTAACAAAAACAATGGAAAAACAGCTTCGGACTTGGATTGAAGCTAAGAGTCGGCTGGAACTGACTGATGTCTGCGACGTCTGGCGAGGCATGATGCTCATCTTTGTTAGGAATCTGCTACGGCATAGGCAAGTTTTCTTTGTCTACCCCTCTTGACGTGACACTCCACTACGCTCTCTTCATTATGGTTCGTTATACACTCTACTATACAGCATCACGGTTTTTCTTTGCTCATCTCCTCAGCTCCATAAAAGTCGTGCCTTCCCCGTCGTCTTGTCTCTCCTGCTTTGTTCTTCATCAGCACCTTCCTCATCTTCTACCACTCCACCATACATCTTCCTAAACTCTCTTGACCGCTTATTCTTCTTCAAGGAAAAAAACCTTTCACCGGGCCCACTATGGCTCCATCTTCTTCTCTTCTTCTTCTTGGCTACGCAGTTTCTGCTCTTGCAGCTGCAGTCAACTCTTCGTACTCTACATCGTTCAATTCCAGTCCCTTTATCACTACTGCACAACTTCTTCCCGCCTATGACTACATTGTAGTCGGCTCCGGCCCCGGCGGTGGTCCTCTTGCCTCGCGTCTTGCTCGTGCTGGTAAGCGTGTGCTGCTCATTGAAGCTGGCGATGACCAAGGAGAGTCTGATCTATACCGTGTGCCCGGTCTGCAGCTTAATGTTGGTGAAGACCCCGAAACACGCTGGAGCTACTTTGTCGAGCATTACACCGACCGTGCCCAGCAGATCAAAGACTCTAAGCTGGCCTTTACCACGGGCAAGAACGAGTATGTCATCGGTGAGGCTGCCGTCGAAGAAATGGGCACCAACCCGCCTGTTGCCGGCATCTTGTACCCCCGTGCCGGAACCCTGGGCGGCTGCTCTTCCCACAATGCCATGATCACCACCACGCCCTTCCGCAAGGACTGGGACACTATTGCCGCTACCACCGGTGACTCGTCCTGGTCATCTGATGCCATGCGTGAATACTTTGTGCGTCTGGAGCGCAACACCTATCTGCCCGCCAACACGCCAGGCCACGGCTTTGACGGCTGGCTGACCACGTCGCTGACTGATCTCAACTTTGTCCTGCCCGACATGTCTGTTGAGAATGTCTTGACGGGTGCCGCCCGCGCTCTCGGCCTTAACACCAGCTACCCCCCGCCTGTCTCGGACTTTTCTGCCGCTCTCTCCAAGGACATAAACAGCCCTGATGCTTCGCGCGACCAGGGTGTCGGCTTGTTCCAAGTGCCCATGGCTGTCAAGGAGGGCGTGCGCAACAGCGCCCGCGACTTTATTGTAGAGACTGCCATGGCCAAGGACTCGCTTGGCAGACGCAAGTACCACCTGGACATTCTGCTCAACACGTTGGCTACCAAGGTCACTTTCGACAGCCTGAGCACCATCTTGGGCACACCGAGAGCCAATGGCGTACAGTTTGTCACCGGCAAGAGCCTGTACAGCGCTGACCCGCGGTCCACCGGCGCCCAGGGCCAGTCCGGCTACGCGCACGCCCTGAAGGAAGTCATTGTGAGCGCTGGCACGTTCAACACGCCGCAGCTGCTGAAGCTCTCTGGCATTGGCCCGCGCGCAGAGCTGTCCCGCTTTGGAATCCGCACTCTGGTTGATCTTCCCGGTGTCGGAACGAACATGCAGGACCGCTACGAGTCAACCATGAACTGGGAGGCCGACAGCCCGCTGACCAGCATCGCCGACTGCAAGTTTGGCCGCTCCGGCGATGCGTGCCTGGAAAAGTGGAAGGCCGGCAACAACGTCACCTCCAAAGGCATCTACAGCAGCAATGGCGCTCCGCTTGGTCTTATCATGAAGAGCTCGCAGGCCGCCGCCACCGACGACCCGGATCTGTTCCTGTTTGCCGGTGCTGTCAACTTCCATGGGTACTACCCGGGCTACTCTGCCGCCAGCACCAACGACTCGCGCCACTGGACGTGGGGCGTTCTCAAGGCGCGCTCGCGCAACCACGCCGGCACTGTGAACCTGCGCTCGGCGAACCCGCGCGATACGCCCATCATCAACTTCAACTCGTTTGCGCAGGGTGGTGACCAGGACGCCGCCGCGGTGGCCGAGGGCCTAAGCTTCATCCGCAAGATGCACGAGAAGCTGGAGCCCGGCCATGGCAACTGGACTGAGGTGTGGCCCGGCGCCGAGGTGCAGGATCTGGAGCAGTTTGCGCGCAACGAGGCGTGGGGCCACCATGCTTGCTGCACGGCCAAGATTGGCGCGGACAGCGATAAGATGGCGGTGTTGAACTCCAAGTTTCAGGTTAGAGGAACAAGGGGGCTGCGGGTGGTAGATGCATCTATTTTCCCGGATATTCCTAACTGGTTTATCACGACGTCGATTTACATGGCGAGTGAGAAGGCGGCCGAGGTGATTCTTTCGTCTTAGGCTCGCATTTTCTCTTTCTTCTCCCTTTTTTTTCCTTTCCTTTTGTATTTTGCTGTTTTGCTTGTCTGCTTTTCTTGTCTTTTGACTTTTGTGTTCAGTTCTTACTGTTCTGCCTCTGATGTTTTAATCTGCTGCACCTCTTGGTGCCAGGCCATGATCTACAGTTTTTACTTGCTAGTTGTTTATTTTGGGTTTTTTGTCTGTTTTATTTTTTCTGTTTCTTTTTACTTGTCAGTTTTTTTTGTATGTTTCTTAGTTTTATGGTCAATTTGAATCTACTTGCTCTTCATCAAACTGCCGCTTGTCGTTGTCATCGGCTCCACTCTCGCCACTTGCTCCGCCAAAGTGGGGCCGATCCAACGCCAAAAGCCCCCATTTTCCGTAAAATAAGCTTTAAACCCATTCCAGTTCTTTGGTGTCTCTTAAACTCAGAAAAGTTGGTTTATCATATCCAGACCACAGCTACAACAACGCCAGCCCGTTCGTTTTACCTTTATCCCACCATATTTCTTCCCTTTTTTCGTTCCTGAAAAAGCGGGGCAGCCAAAAGACAGCGTTGTACGGTGTAAACGAAGTTTCACAAAAGGTTACAAAACCACACTACAAGTAGCATTTTCTTCTTCTCTCAGTCTTACCACCAAGACATATAAAGAGAAAAGTGTACACTTGGGTGAATGGCTCTTGCGCAAGTTTAGATTAGTGGGTGCTTTTTAGCGAATCAAGTATGTCAAAATCTTTAGGCTTGAAGACTACTGAGCCTCTTCTGAGCCTCAGCTGAAAGTAGTGCGCGAAGCCCTGAAGTATAAACCCTAACACTTTCAAGATTTGCAGCTACCCAACTTACACTTGGCTTGATGCAAACTTTTCACTTATTTTCTCTGCTTCTTGGAAATCAAGACAACAAAACTTTTCTCGTCATCCATACTCTGGTTGTCTTTCATGCGACCTCTTGGACTGTCGCAGTACCGGCATCCTACTAAAATCGGATGATGCTTGGATTTCCATATTTAAGCTATTAGAGCTGAGCCCGAGCACTGACACTGGTTAAAGAAGTCCTTCTTTTGCACGCCCTTTCCCACAGACTTTTGATTTTCTTAAGACATCGTCATTGCTTCCAGCAAACTAACTAGATCGCTAAGACCACACCGAGGAATCGATACCGAAGATACCCAGAAAATGGAAAAGGCGAGAAAAAACCTCCGCAGAGCTGGGGGGGTTTCATCCCATGAAGGAAATACTAGTACATCGCGATAAAAATGAAGATTAAGCCCTGTCGCGCGGATCCAAAGAGGCTTTCTGCCAAGGCCTCTCTATCATTTTCTTTCTTTCTTTCTTTCTTTCTTTCTTTCTTTCTTTTCTTTCTTTTCTTTCTTTTCTTTCTTTTCTTTCTTTTCTTTCTTTTCTTTCTTTTCTTTCTTTTCTTTCTTTTCTTTCTTTCTTTCTTTCTTTCTTTCTTTTCTTTCTTTTCTTTCTTTCTTTTCTTTCTACAGCCTTTATCCTTGCTGCTTTTTTTGTATGTGCTCAAGGCGCTTGTTCATGCGAGACAGGATCCACGACGTTTGAGAATTCGGCTTTGCCTCTTTATTTTGCCTTATTTTGCCTTGCTATACCCTTCTTTAAGGCTGCAGCTGCAACGCTATTTTTCTTTTTTTTGTTTGCTCTCTTTCTTTAGTGCTGTCTCGCTTCTTTTTTTCCTGGTCCTTTTTGCGCATGTTTCCCATTTAGGCCTCTCCCAAGAATAGACTGCAGCGTGGCCTTGTTACTGACAAAAAAAAATGGAAAAAGTAGACTTGAAACTTCCTAGTAATGGATGTGTTCCTGCGTTTCCGGAATAAAGAGGCGATTTTAGCCCTGGTATGTTTACAGCCCAAAGCACAAGAGTATCATGTCACAGGTGTTAGTCGGAGGCAGACTCTCAGTTCTTTTTTTTTCTTTTTCTTCTACTTTTTTATTTCTTTTTATTTCTTTTTATTTCTTTTTTCTTCTTTTTTCTTCTTTTTCTTCTTTTTCTTCTTTTTCTTCTTTTTCTTCTTTTTCTTCTTTTTCTTCTTTTTCTTCTTTTCCTTCTTTTTCTTCTTTTCCTTCTTTTTCTTCTTTTTCTTCTTTTTCTTCTTCTTTTTTATTTCTTTTTTCTTTTTTTCTTTTTTCTTATAATGTGGTAGAGCACAGAATATGGCTAACACAGAAACCAGGTTGCTCGCCCGCTGTTTCTCAGGGGACCTCATTTTCTTCATTTCCCATTTAGATGCAGACAAACGCGTCCGCAATTCCAACTTGCTGGCTCTGTTGTTTGTTTTCCCTAAATTTCTCCGGCGGGTTGAATGCTACAAACGACCAGCAAATTTGACTTTGGGCCCCTGGTCTCTTTTTTTTTTTTTTTTTTTTTTTTTTATTCCTGATGTGGAAAGGCCTGCAAATAGAGTTCTCGCCCGAACTGTATGCGACGCTGCTGTCGTTGAACAAAGCTTGTTGCAGTAGTACCAGTACTGGTAAGTTAGTGCTTGTGCGGTTTCTTCGTCCCATGGGCTAGACCCCGTTCTGTAATACTGGTTTGACATTGTTGCCTTACGCTGGCTAACCTTCTAACACAAAAATCCTTGTCTAGATTTCTCAAACAAAGTCGAGCCCGGTCTTTTTTACCCCTGGTTAAAGATTCCTGACTAAAGAAAAGAAAGACGACGTCTACTGTAGACCCCCTGATCCCTGTTCCACAGACGCAACCCCGGTATTGCATGCATCTTCGCATACTCAGTACTAACTGCCCACTCACTCAAACGTCAAATTGCGTACTTACTTGTACTTGTTGCACCTCGTGGAAGAAACCGCTGGCATTACCGCCTTTCTAAGCGGAGTAAACGCGCTTCCGGGGCCAGCGAGTGTAAGCGAGAAAAGAAAGAAAAAAGACAGACAGGGGCTTTAGTGTTTCTGATGGAACATCAAGAGCCAACGTCGAGTAAGGCCAGGAGAAAGAAGAGGAGAACGAAAAGAGAAACTCTCTTGTTTTGTATCAAAAGTCTCGGGATATCTTGCTCTCTTTCTTTCTTCTTTACTTCTTTTCTTCTTCTTTTTTTCTTTTTTTTTCCCTTCTTCTCTTTATCACCAGGTGTGTGTTTGTTGATTCATTTTGACTAGATCATTAGTCTAGCACATTCTTTTTCTTTTCTTGCTTTTCTTTTCTTGCTTTTCTTTCTTCTTTTTCAACCTTCACTTTTCACGCACTGGGTGCTATCTCTCTTTTTCATCTTGATTTCATCTCTTTCTCTTTATAGCCTTTTTTGTCTTCTTAGATTTCTCACGACGACCCTGTTTTCTTTTTTGACTTTTCTTTTCTTCATTCAACTGCTCTGATTGGCCTGTGGCTTTTCTCCCGACTTACACCAAGCTTGATTTCGACTTTTGGCCGCCACATCTCTTCGTGTCTTCGCTTCCTCTCTCTTTATTTCTTCTCGGGGCTTCATTTCTTTTTTGTGCAACTTTCGACTCGCACATTCAAATCAGCCTGGCTGCTATTTTCCATTCATTTCAACTTTATTTCAACTCACGACTCTTCTTCGCCTTCTATAACGCCTCATTTTTGTTCCTTTGATTTTCGATTTTCAAGGAAATTTTAATCAACCAATCAGCCGGGCTACGACAACTTACAATATCAACTTCGTATTAACTGTTGACCAATCCGTCGTCTCTTGTTTATACGTTTGTGTAAAATACGGACGGCGTCACAAAGGTCCCGCTCGTGCTCTGTGCGTGCTTAAGTCCCTGTCTGTAACGTAACCAGATAGGGCCGTTTTTTTTTTTCAGGTGTGTTTTGATTTTGTGCTTGCACATAGCCTGGCGTTAGGTAAGTTTTCATGTCTTTATCACCTATGTAGGTTGGATTTGGACTGGGCCTCGGATTGCAGCTACTCTCTTCCTTTTATTACGTGTCTAGCATTTGTCTCAGCTGCAGGTGAAAAAGATATATTAGGGACCGATATGGTTCATGTCGCTGGTATGCTGTGGCTTCTTGTTGGTTACACATTGGGCGGCTCACGAATCCCTGGTGTCTGAGTGAGCGGGGCGTCTTTGGTTGGGTCTTGGAAGACTGGGCTGAGAGGACAATAGCAAAGAAAAGGCATGTCAAGAGGCCAGAGGCCAATGTGGCTGCATATAATGGTCTTTATTTTTCCTGTCTGGTTCTTTTGTCCTCTTTGTATATTCTACTGGCCTCCTTGTCTATTCTACTGGCCTCTTTTGGTTTATGCGGGTTTGGCTGGCACTGGCATATGCGCCTCCTCGCAATGCTTTTGCTTTTATATGCTTTGGCTTCTTTTTTACTGCTTTTGTGGTAATATCACTCAAAGCTAGACACACTTCATGGAGACAAGAGATCTCAGCATCATCTCGCCGCTCGCCGCCCTAGCTAACCGTCTCGGCTTTAGAGTCAACCGCGCATATATCCAGCGAATACTACCGACGTCACCGACTGCCGTTTCCACTCCAATCTCTAGCCACTTCTTCAACTACAAGTTTAGCATCAACATCAGCATGGAGCGCAACTCACGACACAGCATGCAGTGGCCGTTCCGTGGCAGTTCGCACATGAACGGCAGCTCCTCGGCCAGCTACAACACCGGCCGCACGCGCAGCAACACAGCCCACACCAACAGCTCCAACTTCAACTCCACCATCAGCGGTTTCTGGGCGCGCCGCGGCACGCTGGCGTCGCGCGGCCACCGCCACAATGCCAGCAGCATGTCGTATTTGGACATAATCCCCGACTACGTCGTCAACTACATGCGTGGCGAGACGCCCGAAACGCTGGCCGTCAAGCGCGAGATGCGCCGCGGCCCGCAAAACGTGCGGATTCAAAGAGAAACGCACGGCTTCTCCTCGCGCACGGCCACTTTCTTCATGTCGGAGTCGGGAGAGAGCAATTACGCGGCGAGTTTGGCGCACAGAGAGAACGAAAAGGATCTGGAACCCATGGGCTGGTCGGCGGGCTGGCGCGCTGGAGCGCTGCTGAATCTGGGCGTGTCAATAGTACTCTTGATTCTCATCATTTTGGCCTTCATTGCTGCCTTCAGCCGCACCAGCTCACTCGTGGGCCAGAGCGCCATCTTTACCGGCTCGTGCCAGACCGCCCAGGATATTGGCTATGGCCTGCACATTATCGTGAGCATCATTGTGGTAGCCATGGTGGTTGTAGGCAACTACTTGTTCCAGCTTCTCAGCAGCCCGACCCGCGCCGAAGTCACAGTGGCCCATGAAAAGGCACAGTGGGTTGATCTGGGCATTCCGTCGATTCGGAATCTACTGCACATTTCGAGCAGTCGGGTTGTGTGCATTGTCGTGCTGTTGCTGACGGCCTTTGCCGCTCAGGTTTTGTAGGTTCCTCCCATTGGAACATACAAGTTATATACATAAAGTACTAACGGCAGCAGTTACAACGCCATTCTCCTCACCGCCCACTCTTCCGGTGCCTACAACATGGCTCTCTTATCGTCCGATTTCTTCACCGGCACCTCGTTCAATGCCAACTCTGTCTCTTCCGCCAACAACGCCGGCAATCTCTCCGTCAGCGCTCTGTCCAAGCTTCAAAATAACCTCGACGGCTACGTCAACATGACGGTTCCCGACTGCACGCGTGCCTTTTCCGCCAGCTTTGCCCCCTTTGACGTCCTGCTGTTGGTCACCAATGGCACCGCCGCTCATACCGGCACTCTCCTGCAGACCGCCCATACCGGCACGCAGCTGTTTGGCTTTGCCCAGACCGTGAGCACGTCGGCCATTCACGTGCAGGGCCACGCTGTCAGCTACTGCCTAGCGCACAAGACGCAGGCCAAGCAGACGTGCTCAGTCATGATCAACAGCTCGTTTGTGGCTGCTGCGGCGCTGATTACGCTGTTCAGCACGCTGGCCGTCGGCGCAATTATCCTGACCATGGCCAAGTTCCGCCCGCTGGCCACGCTGGGCGATGCGCTCAACTCGTTTCTCGATATGCCAGACAGCTCGACCTACGACTCGTGCCTGATGACCAAGGCCGACGTCAACGGGGGCCACTGGGGTCTGCGCGAGCCCAAGCACTGGAACCCCAAGGACCACTACTGGCTGATGACGCCGTCGCTGCTGCGCTGGGCCGGCTGGGCCGCCCTGTGGCTGCTGCCTACGATTCTGGCCGTCGTCGCCCTGGCCGTCGGCATCCAGGACAACCCGCTCCGCGCCATGTCTGACTTTGGTCTGCCGGCGCCGAACCAGATGTTCTTTGTGGCGTCGGGCGCGTCGACTGCCAGCGTGTCGCTGCTCGTTGGGCTGCCGCATCTGCTGCTGGCGGCGCTTTACATGGGCACCAATGCCCTGCTGACCACGTACTTTCTCTCGCACGAGCTCAGCCTGTTTGCCGTGGCCAGCCAGCCGCGCTCGCTGCGCATCAGCTCGGGCGTGCTGCGCGGCTCGCAGACGGCCAGCCTGTACCTGACGCTGCCACGTCTGTGGTCGGGGGTGCTGTTTCTGTTCTTTGTGGTGCTGAGCTTCATTGCCAGCCAGTCCATCTTTGCCGTGTCCATGGCTACCAGCGGCGCACCTCTGTCGGCCCCGTCGGCTACCACCGCCTACGTCACGGCCGTCGGCATCAGTGGCGCCGGCATGCTTGCGCTGATTGCGCTGCTGATGCTTCTGGCTGGCCTTGTTGTCGGGCTCGGACTGCGCCGCGCAGACCCGTCGCCGTCGACGGTCGAGGGCTTCCCCGCGGGCAATCCGCTGGTGCTTCGTGGCGGCAGCTGCAGTGCGGTGATTAGTGCGCGCTGCCATTCGTCGGGCCAGGGAGAAGTGGCGAGTCGGCCAATGGCGTGGGGAGTGGTGCGGGAGGGCGAGGGCATGACAGTTGGCCATGCTGCCTTTTCGGCAAGAAAAGTGTGGGCGCTGAACAAGGGTAGAGTGTATGCCTAAGTTGTGAAGGTCGTTCTGCTCTGTTTTCGTCTTTTGTTGTATCCTGGCGCCTCCTGGCGAGTCAGCCATGTGTATGTATGTATAGTTTCTCTTTGTTTTCTTTTCTTTTCTCTCTTTCTCGTCTGTTTCTGTCTTGTATCTACGACCCCTTTTATGCTCTCATGGTCCTGGATATTTGTTGTTGTTGTTGTTGTTTTGGTTTTGGTTTTGTGTCTCTACTTGCCGTTGTAAAACATGCATCAGAGTTGTCTGTTCTTTGCCTCGGTTCTCGACAGTTTGGTTGTCTTTTCTTTCTCTGGTTCTACCGTAATTTCAAGCTGCATTCCTTATATACCCATTTGATACTCGTTTATATATTCATATGTGAAATCGTTTACATACTCTTCCGTCTACCTGTTTATCATATCTTGGGCTTTACGGGCACAATTGGCTGCCGTGGATAATTACCAGCCAACTCCAACCCCGTGATCTTTTCCAGTTCATCCACCGCTTCGTACGTCTTTCCGAGCGGAACCTTGAGCGTCCGAAATCCCTGGCGTCTTGCCTCGCGCAGATTCTCGCCTATGTCGTCCAGAAACAAAACATCGCCAGCCTCTATTTTACATTTCGCCACTTCATTAGCACGCTCCAGCGCCAGCCGGTAAATCTCCGGATGTGGCTTTCGCAGCCCCACATGTGCCGACGACACAAAAAAGTCAAACATGCTACGCAGCGGGTCCTGGAAAAAATCGCCGCGACCAAGCGGATGCGACGCTGGGAAAATCACGGTATTGCTGAGCGCGCCCAGGAGAAATCGCGCGCTGTGCTTGAGCGCCTGCAGCGCCGGAAACATCCACGGATCGGGCGCCGTCGACTTGTGCATCATGTCGAAAAAGAGCTGCTTGCCGTTGATCTGCGGGGGGTCCGGAACGGCGGCCGGAAGAGCGGGGTTTTCTGAGCGGGCGCGCGTGTAGAATGTCTTCCAGCGCTCAAGATGGTGCAGGTCCGAGGAAAAGCCGTCAAAGAAAACTTGGTCCATGGCGATTTCGCCGCGCTCAAGACGGTGCCAGAATCCGTTTGGGGCAGACTGCGAAATGGCATAGTTGATCCATCCTGTAATAATGCCGAGGCTTAGCTCGTAGTCAAGGATCACCTGAAATGGAGACAGTACCTAGAATAATGGAGCCGGCCGCTTGTCAGTTTTGTACGGGCTAATGCCAGATGGAGTTTAAGTGGCAACTCACACAAACTCCACCGATATCGAACAGAATGAGCTTTGGCGGAGAAGTCATTACGGAGTATATAGTGATGATATCACAACTTCCGGTTGGTGAGAATATGCAGATTAAATTACAGCTGTTAACACTACATACAAACAGATTTAGCCCTTGTCTCCCTTCTCCAAATTCAATCTGTTATCCTCGGGCCACCCACCCATCAACACTTTAAGCTTTTTCCACTTTAGTTCGCTTTGCTTTGTCTAACATGACAAGCTGCAGGCCAAAACTGGGGTACCGCTTCCGATCCGAGGCACACAGATAAGATAAGCGATAAGCGATAACGACTCCACGTGACTCCACAATTTTCACCGACGCCCACCACCCACTCTGTTTAGTCGTCAATGCTTGCCTAGGGCATATTTGGCCCCACACAAAATTTTCGACACGCACACTCATTCAATATTATCATAACGGATTGAAACTTTCCACTCCTCCCCTCCCGATCTTCTCCCCTTGTAATCCAACCACAAGTTCAGGAATCCATTAAACCGTCAAAATGGTAAGTTGATGATTGATGCCACGGGCCCATTTGGGTCTATTGGCTTTATTTTACCAAGATTCATTTCTTTTTTTCACTGCTGTCGCTCATGGGGCAGTGCGCCGGGTGACCTTTTGTCTCTAACCAGACAATTGTCGCAAGAGCACTTCCTCGACACGCAGTTTGGCCAAGACGAAAGAGCACATGGCAGAAATGCCTAAAACTCCGAGTCAATGCAAGATGCTTCGGATCTCCTGCAAAGTCTGAAGCGCAAATTGCTGACTCCAATTTCTACGCCCATAGCCTTTCAACAAGCTTGTTAAGAGCAGCGCGTACTACAGGTAAGCATTTGGCCCCCGCCCTCAGTCAACTATGGATCGCTCTCTCTAACACAAATTCTCAACAGCCGCTACCAGACTAAGTACAAGCGTAGACGTGAGGGCAAGACCGACTACTATGCCCGTAAGCGCCTGATCACCCAGGCCAAGAACAAGTACGGTGCCCCCAAGTACCGTCTTGTCGTCCGCTTCACCAACCGCGACATCATCTGCCAGATCGTCACCTCCGAGATCACCGGTGACAAGGTCTTCGCCGCCGCCTACTCGCACGAGCTCCGCGCCTACGGTGTCACCCACGGTCTGACCAACTGGGCTGCCGCCTACGCCACTGGTCTGCTGGTCGCCCGCCGTGTCCTGAAGAAGCTGTCGCTGGACGAGCAGTTCCCCGGTGTCGAAGAGGCCAACGGCGAGTTCTCGCTGACTGAGGCCGTTGAGACCGACGATGGCGAGCGCCGTCCCTTCAAGGCCTTCCTTGATGTTGGTCTGACCCGCACCTCCACTGGTGCCCGTGTCTTCGGTGCCATGAAGGGTGCCTCGGACGGTGGTCTGCTGATCCCCCACTCCGAGAAGCGTTTCCCCGGTTTCGACATGGAGTCCAAGGAGCTGGATGCTGAGCTGCTCCGCAACTACATCTACGGTGGCCACGTTGCCGAGTACATGGAGACTCTGGCTGACGATGATGAGGAGCGCTACCAGGGCCAGTTCGGCAAGTACCTGGAGGACGACGTTGAGGCTGACACCCTGGAGGACCTCTGGACCGAGGCCCACGCTGCCATCCGTGAGGACCCCTTCAAGAAGTACGAGTCGGATGCCCCCAAGAAGACCAAGGAGGAGTGGGCCAAGATCTCCAAGACCTACAAGGTCCAGAAGCTGTCTCTGGAGGAGCGCAAGCAGCGCGTTGCCGCCCGCATTGCCGAGATCCGCTCCGCTTAAATGCGTGGTCTTTGCATGAGGGACAGTTAAAAACAAAAAGAACGATTTGTAAAAACATCAAAATACGAACGGGAGTTCATTCTTTTTTTTCCATTCACTTTTTATATCACGAGTTGCGTGCGCATATCACTTTGGGTTGTCTTTTTTTTTTTTTTACCGGTACATTGTTCTGGGGCTGGGAATTTTTGGGAGTTTTTTTTCTTTTTTCTTTTTACTACAAGTATGGCCGTATATTCCAAAATCTGGGCCGGCCGGCGCAACAACAAAAAACGATTTCAACAAACATATCATTGGCCATGAGAAAAAAAAAACCAAACGGTGTTGTGCAGTGCTCTTAGGGGGATAAGTACTGAGAATGAAAATAATTGACAAACTGATTTGAGTTTTCCGAGATTGTATTAAACTGCGACATAACCCTTGAATGTGTAGGGTCCGTTAAGGCCATTTATCTCAGGTATCACCAAGAACAAGCATGTTCCTCAGAGTCATTTTTGCCCTCTGACCTTTATTCCGTCTTGTCTCGTACGATAATGTTGCAATAGCCGCGTCGCTGATTGGCTAGGGTGTTTTGCGTCAGTACTCCGTACTTTGTCTGCATGACAACAGCACGCAACCGCATTAAAAGGACATTGAAGCGATGCACAGCGTGTGGGGTTTTTTTTTTATTAATTCCTCTTCTTCTGTTCAGTAGTTATGTATGTGAATGTTACGATACGATAGATAGATGAAGATAGGTGAGGGGAAGAAAAAGAAGAGGGGAATAATGAAAGATGAGATGGATTTTTTCGGAAACAGGAACCGGGTGGGCAGCAGTGCATTGGGCTTAGCGAGATGTCGTAGCAGTAGCTAGAGAGGAGAGGAGGGGAGAGGAGGACTTCAAGATAAGCAAAAAGAATGAATGAAGCTGTTTTTACTTGACAAGAGACAAAAAGCAAGACAGAGCTGGAGTATTTCCGGCATACCTGCCTCGGATCTGCAGGTGGGGGTACGAATTGCTTGTTTGCTTGTTCATTGGGTTTGGTCGGCAGAGGCAAGGGCAAATCAAATAATAACGGTCATTAGGGGGATAATTGAGCATTGATTTTCGGTCAGAAGCCCATGATTTTCTGAAATTAAGCAACGCCATGGTAACGGGATTTACGTTTTGCTGAAGAACAAATGTAGAGTTATGATTTTTTAAATGGGGGATTTGACTGTTTTCGATGACCGTTATTTTCTTCCACATCTTTATCTGTGAGAAAAAAAAAAAAAAAAAAAAAAAAAAAAAAAAAAAAAAAAAAAAAAAAAAAAAAAAAAAAAGAAAAAAAAGAAAGAAAAAAAAGGAAATTACTCGTAGTAAATTTATCGTTCGGACAGCTGCCGGGGTCCGCTTCTGTATGATTCCTCTTGGTGTACAAGTATACAACAGAAAATACAAGTATACAACAGAAAGTACAAGTATACAACAAAAAGTACAAGACCAGTTCTTGTTCTTCGACTTTGGGCAATTGATCCATGAACCACGGCGTAAGTGAGAATGAAACTGGGCCTGGTCGACCACATGATGCAATAAACCAAAATCTAGATCGATTAAACTTTTAATTGCACAAAGACTGATGGTATGATGTTTACCAGCAGATTCTCTCATTTCTTTGCTTCCGGGGTTTAACAAGATTAAAATGGGTGGCAGAATCAAGGCAGAGAAACGTATGACAAAGACGAGAAAGCCCTCAATGCAAGCCGAAATGTTTTCTAGATGATCTTTTTGATTTTCGATTTTCCAAAAAACGAAGATTATCATTCTAAAAGTGCTTGGCTGAATAGCAACTGGTAGGGTTGATAGTACAGAAGGTCACGTGACATAACGCTGCCCGCTAGCTTTTTTTCAGCTTAAACCGAAAACGGCCTAGCTAGAGCAAGCTATCCCCTCAGACAAAAGAAGGCAAGGCAAGGCAAAAAAAAAAAAAAGGGTTGCTTTCCCAGCTCAAGGAAAGCAAGAAAATTGACGAAATTGTTGAAAGAGGAATTTTCTTGTGTACACCTTTTAGTGACTTGTTGACTTTTTTTTTTGAGGCTCTTTGATGCAAGTTTTAATGTGCGTGATGGGTTAGAGAAAAAGCATGCACGAAGCTAAAGAGAGGAGTCGAAACAGCATGATAGACAAGAACAAGGCGAAATGCGAGGGGTTTAATTTTTTGTTTGTTTGTTCTATTCCTAGAATGAAAGGGATGTAAAAAGGGAGGCTTTTTTTTTCTCTTTTATTATTATTATTTTTCTGATTGTCCGCTTTGTCTCTTGTTCTTTGTTGTTCAGGCTTTATTTTCTCTCAAGGGAACGGGGAGCAAGAGCCGGTAAATAACACCCCCAAGAAGTACCGGGGGGACAGCAGTACTAAATAAAGTCAAAGTCGCCCTGAAAATTGCGCAGCTGCTGATTGAACCAACAGCCATGCCGGCGCGCGGGAGGGGCTGGTTTTTTTTTTTTTTTTTTTTTTTTTTTTTTTTTTTTTTTT
>LKBB01000255.1:7730-33734 GCA_001513885.1 Thielaviopsis musarum
CCCCCCCCATACCACTACAAGAACTACAACTAACCACGAAAAACAAAAACAGGTCTCGCCCGCCCCCTCCGCGCCATCGCCTTCTCCCCCGGCTCCACCCGCCTCGCCACGGCCGGCGACGCCTCCATCATTGCACTGTACGACGTGGCCCACGGCGAACACATTGGTAACCTGATGGGCCATGCGGCCTGGGTGACATCGCTGGACTGGAACGACTCGGGCGAGTATCTGGCCAGCGCGTCCCTGGACGGCCGCGTCAAGGTGTGGAGCATCGATCGGCTGGACTGCGTGGCGACGCATAGCGAGACGGATAAGCCGCTGTGGGCGGTGCGCTGGCTGCCCAAGCTGGGCCGCAATGAATTTTTTGTCACGGGCGGAGCGAGTCGGAGTTTGACGTTTTACCGTGAGGCGACGGGTGTTTAGTTTAGCGGGGGGGGGGAGCAGAGCAGAAGTTGAGGGAAGGGTAGGGGAAAAAAAAGGACATGAATCATGGGCTTGGCGTTTCGTTTATTACTTTATTGCATCATTATCATTATCATCACAGCGGCTGGCCTGTTACTATCACTAATACTAGTACTACGAACTGTGAACTGTGATGGAGATACGAGCCTAGGGTTATACCTGATAGTCTCACTTCCCAAAGACGCAGAATGACTGCAGTGTAGTGTGCAGCAAGAGTCGTACTCCTCCTCCACCCTAGTCGCGCTATTATTCTACATTGGGATATTGGATTCATCTACTTCATCTACAGCGGTTTGTATAGCTGAAAAAAAAAGGAGTTGCTTGATTGATTCCTTGATTGATTGGCGACTGAGAATCACCGGACCTGTGCTTTTGCTGCAGAAACCCTGGGTCGGCTCTGTCCGGCCCTTGTTCTTTGGCTTCGTACTCATCTATGTGTGTTTTTTTTTTCTTCTTTTTTTTTCATTCATTTTTTTTCATTCATTTTTTTTCTTTTTCTTTTTTCTTTTCTTCTTCTTTTTTTTCTGGTGGCAGGTTTCGTCTCGTCTTATTCTCGTATCGCACCGACTTATGGACTTTGTACAAGCGAAGAGGAGGAGAAGAACTAAAAGATGATTGCATGTTGAAGTGAGTCCAACATGGAAAGGAAAAAAAAAAAAGAAGAAAAAAAAAGAAAAAAAAAGAAAAAAAAAGAAAAAAAAAGAAAAAAAAAAAAAAAAAAAAAAAAAAAAAAAAAAGAAAAAAAAAAGAAAAAAAGAAAAAAAAAAGAGGCTGGGCCTGGTGGGACAGAAATTGGTGGGACAGAAATCGGTGGGCGTTCATTTTGGGTTCCTTGTTTTGTTTCATTCAAAGGTTGGCCTCCAGCTTATTGGCATGAAGTGCATTTATCATGAATCCCAATCATGAACAATGAGGCAAAATAAAAATAAGAATAAAAATGAACTCAGATTATTAAATCAGAAATAAATTAGACACAAACACAAACAGGCGTAAAATGGGATTTTCACAACCCATGGGTTCTTTTCTTTTTCCTTATTACTACAAGTAACTATGACCTTGCACATTCATACAGGTCGTACTTTACAGTAGTACTTCTTGCCTTACTGTGTAGGCTCTGCCCTCTACTCTATATATGGTAGTACCGTACCCGCTTTTCCAGCGTGAAACGTGAAAAGCGTCGGACCCACTTCTTTTAGAGTGGAAGCAGCAGGAAAGAACGATGGAAATAGGAAAGTAAAGTGGCAGGCAAGCAAGCAACGCAACACACACACACTATGAGAAAAAGAAAGGAAGTTTCCCCTGACAGACAAAGTGGTAGTATTCGTGTGTGGAAAGGCATGAGTTGTGCACAACAGGGAGAACCGTGGCTGCCTCTTGTTGGCTGGGACAGGAATTCACTGTTGATACTCTTACAGGTAGTAATTAGTATTTACTGTAGTTCTACAAAACTAAACAAATGACGAAAGCCGCTGCTTGGCGCGCTACTGCCAACAAGGACGAATCGCCAAGACAACAAACAGTCTCTTGTCAAAAGAGCTAGCGGGGGCAGCTACTTGATTAAACAAGAATAACCTGGGGCGTATTTTTTTTTTGGGGGGGACAAGCCTGGAAAGAAAAGGGTCATTGAAAAATAGAGCGAAACCTTGAAAAATAGAGCGAAACCCCGAGGGAAAATAAAACAAAAAAACCTGTAAGAAGATAAAACAAAACCTCGAAAGAAAAAAAAAAACAAAAACCTCCTTGACAGTCGATCAATTCTATACAGCAAAGCAAGAAGTACTACTACTTGACTTGTCAGGATTCCGCATGACATCACAAAACGGCACTACCTCCATTCCACGTTTTATGCTTCCTGTGGCTCGTTCTTTTGGCAGAGGCCTTGTATAGAACGAGATTGAAAAAAAAAAAAAAAAAAAAAAAAAAAAAAAAAAAAAAAAAAAAAAAAAAAAAAAAAAAGAGAGAAAAAGAAAAAGAAAAGAAAGAATAAGAGCGGACTTTTCTCGAATTTACAATGTCAACTCCTATCGCATCTCCTTTTTCTTCTTCTCTCGGTCAAACTCTTTTTTTTTTGTCAATGTGATTTTCAAGAGAAAAAGGTACAAAAAGACAAATGTGACTGATTACTCGGACAAGGCAAGGTCCAGCAGCGACTTCTTTCTTATTGGCCTTGGCCGGGTGGTGCATGTTGGATTTTTTTTAATTTTTTTTTTTTTGGGTTTCTTTGGCATTAATCTCGATAATTTCCCAAAGAAGCCAAGCGCCAGGGGCCGAAGGGTTTTATTTTACATAGCGACTTCAAAAAAAAAAAAAAAAAAAAAAAGTCAACGTAGATTTACGCCACTCTGCTTCTCGATAAATCTAATTCAAGACAACAGTAAAGAAGGCTGCAAGAGGAAAAAAAAAAAAGGAAAAAAAAAAAAGAAATAAGAGCAGAAAATAGAAACATCGGGAAACAACGGAAAACTTCAAACTTGGCTCTTTCTCTTTTCCTGCTTCGTCGCCGCTCCTCCTTCCGTAACAATGTGTCTGTGCCTGCCATTTCCCTCTTTCTTGCTCCCTTTTCTCTTTCTCTTTCTCTTTCTCTTTCTCTTTCCTACTCCCCTCTCTCTTTCTCTTTCTCTTTCTTGTCGGTCTGCCCCCAACACACCCCTGCTTCTTTTCTCCTTCTCATTCACTTTCAATTGAAGAAGCGAGAAACCCAGACCTCGGACGGCATCAGGAACTTGACCTTCCTTGCCTTGTCTTGCCATGGAAGTAACTTGCCTTGTCTTGCCATGAAAGTAACTTGCCTTGCCTTGCCATGAAAGTAACTTGCCTTGTCTTGCCATGAAAGTAACTTGCCTTGCCTTGCCATGGAAGTAACTTGCGCTGCTTCTGCTTCTGCTGTGGCTTCTTTTTTGCACTTGCAACTTGCACGGCACACAAAGGGAAACTACCCGAGACGCTGAGACGCTGCACGGCGAGACAAGGCGGGTTCTTGCCTCTTTCCTTCTTTCTCACGATTCAACCAACAAATATTTAAACATTTGCTCTTCTCTCGCCTCATAATTCCTTTTCCACCTTTTCTCTTCTTCTTTTTCTTTTCTTTTTCTCTTCCCTTCTTTGATCAATTATCGCGACATTTCGTCATCGTCGTTAGATTCCGCCTTTTTTTTTTTTCTTTCAGGTTGTTTCTTTTATTTTATTTTTTCTTTTCTTAGTCACTCTCTCACCTTATTTTCAGCTTTTTTTTTCTTTTTTATTTCAAGCCTCTTTTTTTTTTTCTTTTTTTCTTTCTCTTCTCTACAGTCCTTTCTACTATACAACCACTTTTTCCCTTACTTATTGCATTCACATAAACGTCATCATGAAGGTCAGTACCTCTAACCCTATAATTAACCCCAACCCTTCGTCCAACTAACACGCATATTACAGGCCGTTTACGCTATCGCCATGGGCGCGTCCCTGGTCGCTGCCGTCCCCTCTCTCGAAGTCAAGGGCAGCTCTTTTGTCAACCCCAACACGGGCAAGCGCTTTGAGCTACTCGGTGTCGACTACCAGCCCGGTGGTTCGGCTGGCTACAAGCCCGATGAGGGCAAGGACCCTCTGACCGACGCCGACCGCTGCATGCGCGATGCCGCTCTGATGCAGACGCTCGGTGTCAACACCATCCGCGTGTACAACCTGTCGCCCGACCTGAACCACGACCAGTGCGCGTCCATTTTCAACGCCGCCGGCATCTACATGGCCATTGACGTCAACTCGCCGCTGACGGGCGAGTCGCTGACCTCGTGGCAGCCGTGGGCCAGCTACTACGCTGCCTACCTCAACCACACCTTTGCCGTGGTCGAGGCTTTCAAGAGCTACCCCAACACCCTGCTCTTCTTCTCGGGTAACGAGGTCATCAACGACAACCAGACTGTCTCCGTCACCCCCGGCTACCTGCGTGCCGTTACCCGTGACCTCAAGAAGTACATCAAGCTGCACTCCAGCCGCACCATCCCCGTCGGCTACTCTGCTGCCGATGTGCGTAGTGTGCTGTTTGACACGTGGAACTACCTGACTTGCACTATCGAGGGTGAGGATGACAACATCTCGCGTGGTGACCTGTTTGCCCTCAACTCGTACTCGTGGTGCGGTGACTCGACCATCAAGAAGTCGGGCTACGATACCCTGGTCTCGGGCTTCGAGGACACCAGCGTGCCCGTCTTCTTCTCTGAGTTTGGCTGCAACGCCGTCACCCGTCTCTTCACTGAGGTTGGCGCCATCTACGGCAGTGAGATGAACGAGGTCTTCTCGGGTGGTCTCGTCTACGAGTGGACTCAGGAGGACAACAACTACGGCCTGGTCAAGGTCAACTCCAACGGCTCCGTCTCGCTGCTCGGCGACTTCAACCGCCTGTACAACCAGTACCACAAGCTCAACTGGACCACTCTGGAGGCCATGTCGCCGCCCTCTACCAAGTCCGCGCCCACCTGCAAGGCCTCGCTCATCACCAGCGAAGGCTTCGAGTCTAACTGGACCCTGCCCGCCATCCCCACCAGCGACGGCTCCGACAAGATCCTCAAGAACGGCGTGTCTCCCAAGCCCGTTGGCAAGATTGTCGACATCTCCAGCATCGCCATCAAGCACGCCTACTACGGCGTCGACGGCAACCAGATCACCAACATCAAGCTCAAGACCATTTCCAGCGACGCCTACAACTACCCCGGCTCCAACGGCGTCACCATTGACACCTCCGACGTCAGCGCCACCAGCGACTCTGACTCGTCCTCTTCGACCACGTCCTCGTCGTCCAAGTCGACTTCGTCATCGAGCTCCAACTCGACCTCGGCTGCCGGCACCTTCAAGCCTGCTATGCTCGGCATGGCTCTGCCCATTGCTCTGGCTCTGTGGGCTTAAAGTCCCTTGTCTTGTTTTGCGTCTTTTTTTTTGTTTTCAAAGTGTGACCGCGTCCTGTAAAAGAACAAAACAAAACGCCCTCACCCGTATCTAGTGTTGTTGTTCCTGTTGGTTGATTGGCTCGGCTGGTTATTGATTTAATCTATTACTTTTATATTCCCCACTACTAGTTTCTTTTTATGCTTCTTCCTTTTTACGTTTTGATATTACTCAATGTTAATTCTTCAACTCAGTCCCAGATATAAGGAAAAAAAAACAATCGTTAATTAATGAGGCTCCCATAATATGTCGTGACCTAAACATCGACTTTCCCTCTTGTTTTCTATAAACAAGCAAACCGACACGCCGCAGCCCGATATCCTAAATAGTTGGATATGTAAAAAAAAAAAAAAAAAGACAAAAACAAGAGCTAGAAAAGAAAAGAAAAGAAAACATGATGGCTGCTGGTGTCATTTTGTCTTGTTTTTTTGCGTCTTTTGGTTGTGTTTTTTTTTTGTTCGTCATCATGTCCCCAAGTCAAACAATAACAACATTTAACCCTGGAACTCCTGCACCTTGTTCTCCTCCCACTTGCCGGGAACCAGCGCCAGGGGAACAATACCCGAAACGTGCATCTCGGGGCCGAAAATGTGCGCGTTCAGGCCCAGCTCCTGGGTAGTAGCCTTCATGTTCTTGAGACCCTCCTGGTAGTTGGGGCCGGCACGGCGGACCCAGATCTGCACGTTGTGCTCCTTGAGCTTGGAAGAAAAGTCACGGAGGGCGCGGATGACACCCTTGAAAGTCGAGGCGACGTTGGTGAAGTTGGCGATACCACCTGCAGCAGTCAGTACTTGTTCCATCACAATGCCCAATACAAAGATACTCACCGCCAATGAACAGAACCTTGCCCTTCTCGTTCTGGGGAGAGCGCAGCATCAGGTCCAGGACTGTCCGGGTGTAGTGGTAAGTCTGAGACTCGGTGGGAGCACCAGAGTACTCGCCGTAGTTGGCCACTGCAGACAAACTGTTAGTTCAAAAAGTACGCGACAAATTCACAGACGGAAAGTAGCCAAACTTACGCTCATCGGCAAAGCCGCACGAGGCAATGGCGTCGGCGTACACGACCGAGGCACCACCACCGGCAACCAGAGTCCAGATACGGCCAGTGGCGTTCAAGACAGTCAGCTTCAGCGAAGCACCGGTCTTGGCATCAAGGTCGGCAATGTAAGCCTCCTCCTTGGTCAGCTCACGACCGAAAGGAGCGGGGAACTCCATGGGCGGGCCAGCGTCAATGTTGACCTTTTCGCCAGTGGCCGAGGCGACGGCAGTGATGCCCAGAGCAGCGGGCGAACGGGCAATGGCCCACTTGACACCGCACTCGTGGTCGGCGGTGGAGTCCAGCTTAGCAGCCATGTCCAGGAAGTGGACAGATGCCTCGGTGCGGGCCTCGTTGGGGATGACAACGAGGGGGTTGATCTCCAGGTAGGTAAACTGGCATTCGACGTAGACGGCATACAGTCTGGTGATGAAGTCCACCACTATATAATTGTTAGACGGAGTTGCGAAAAAGAGCCCAAAGAAAACTTACGGATGTTGTGAAGGCCCGAGGGGACCTTCTTCAGCAGAGTGCTGGCAATCTCCTCGTTCGAGGGGTACTCCGACAGGTCGACGGGAATCAGGATCTTCTCAGCCTTAGCGTCGACATCGCCGACGTCAACACCACCCTCGTGGGTGAACAGAATCCAGTCACCCTGTTATTATGTCAGTGATTTTGCTCAGGTAAAAGAAAGCTAAATCCGGGGAAAAAAGAAAACACAGGCGCCCGAAGAGTCTCAACACTTCTAGGACCTAGAAAGTGCTTTGGTCAGGTGCTTTGGAGCTTCATATTGGCTGTTGGGGAAAGCAAACACTGCAAGTCTGACCAGAGATGAAACAGGCAGACAGTGTAGCAGTCACAAGCCAGAAACTCAAGACAATGACCAATTGGCGACTCGACAGATCAAGACAAATCATGGCAAAAACTTACGTCGCGGACAGACATGATGTTGATGTAGTACTCGGTCTCCTGGGGGTGGGGAACGAAGGGCTCGACCTAGATGTTGTTAGCAATGCGAGCAAATATCACAGAGAACAGTACTACTTACCAGGAAATGTCTGAGGACGCCAGTGGTGTGCTCGACAACCTGCTCCTTGCCGGCGCGGGCAGCAACCCACTCGCGGGCCTCGGCCCACGTCTTGTTCAGGGCCAGCAGGCCGCTCTTACCTCTGCGCTTGATCAGCTGGTCGGGCTTCGCGACAAACTTGGCGCCGGGAGCCAGCAGCCACGGGTAGGTGGCCTCGGCCTGGGCCAGAACACCCTCGACACTCTCGCCCTCGGAGAAGTGCAGAGTAGCCAGCTTAGACGGAGGGTTGTGAGAGGTGGCGGCGGGCAGAGGGCTGGGCTTGATGACCGGGGAGCGGGTCAGGTGGTAGTTGACGATGGCCTTGCCATCGGCCTCGAAGATCGACTTGGCGGACATTTTGGCGACGGGATGTGAATAAAGTCTTTCTTGGTTTAGTAGACGATCGATAGACGACGGTAGTAGAAAGAGAGAGGAAGAAGAAAAAGAAAGGAAGAGAAAGGAGAATTTAATGAACGGGGTAGTAGCTGGGAGCAGAGAAAAAATGGGTTAGCTTTATTTTGCTGGCACAGAACGGCGGAAAGCACATACGTTATGTCCTTCTCAAGATCGAAAACTGGTGGGTAAGAGCGACAAACAAAAGTCGGGTACAAAACAGAGGAACAAGGCAGGCGGGTTAAGAAGAGGAAGCAACAACAACAATATACATATGACCAGGGCAGAGGGGAAAAGCAATAGCAACGAAGAGCAAGTGCAAGAACAAGAGCAAAGCGGGTCAAAAACGTACAATAAAGAAGCAGGCAAAATCAGAAGCCAAAAAGCAAGACGAGCAGGGGCAGGAGCAAGAGCGCGAACACGAACCGAAACAAGAGCAGAGCAAAGCAAAGCAGCGAAAAGTTACTGGCAGCAGACAACTAAAGCAACACAAATGACACAAAAGAGCAAGAAAGAATAGAAGCCAGCGGAAAGAAAAGGAAGCCAAGAAGGTGAAGAGGCGTGCGAGGTCGGGGCGGGTCTTGTTCAATATTTCAAAAAAGAATGGAATTCGTCTTGGAGCGAAGTCATCGGTAGAACTAAATTAGAGCTTTGGCGCCTCGAAATGAGTTGGGTTGGCGGGGGCTTCACTTACAGAGCGAGGAGGGGTATGTTTTCTTTTTTTTTTTTTTTTTTTTTTTTTTTCTTTTTCGGACAGGCCTTGAGTAGACCTACAGCACCTGTAAGAACTTCTAAATCGCGAGAGCAAGTTGGTTGGGGCACCACCTCATCCTTCCCAGCGCTGGTGAGCACAAATAGAATGGACGTGAGCTAAAAGGCCTCCCTAAAAATGAAAGCCAAAAAAGAGAGCGCGGGGAAGAGCACAGTACATGGGCACTGTCCAGTGACAAGCCAGCACAACTTGGTTGGGCCGGCACAGCACATATCACATCAAGGCTAAATTCGATTTCTGCATTGGTCTCTTGTGACTTTTTTACTTGAGGTGCTGACCCTTCTGAAGGTGTACATCATACTTTTTTTTAAAAAAAAAAAAAAAAAGCACAATGACAGCAAATAACAATGGGAAGTTGGGGGTTTGTGTATTGCCGCTGAGCCCTAGACAATTCTGTCTCTCCTCTTGTTTTTCGGCTCGGGCTGTTCGCTTCTACTTGCTGGGGAAGCTGAGTAGGCAGGACGAAGCTCTTTCAAGGAAAATTGAATGTCCGGCGGCGGGAAAATGATTTTAAATACTACGGTGTAGTAGGATGACGATCAAAAGGGAGCATGATTTGTAGCTGAGAAAGGTTAGTCTGGTTTACCTTCTTTTTCTTCCTTAATATTTTGTCTCTGGTTATTGAAGTCCATGGCTCGACATTTGCGTATTCTCAATTCTCAGACATTGGAATAAATGTCTTTTAATTGAGCCGCAAAGGTTATCGTGACCTTCTGTTGGCCGTATGAATGAAAGAACAAACTAGTAATTACTGTGCAGAAGTAAATGGCGACTCCTGAACGAGAGGCGGGTCGGACGTTACTTGGCGTATTTTGTGCTGGCTTAGCTGTACTCCGGTATGTACTCCGTAAGCTTGACTCAACGGAAACTGCAAGCGCTTCTCGCTTTTCCCCTACACTGTGACACAGTAAGTGATTCGCTGTTGAGAAGTCGCAAATGTTCATTCAAGTTACAATGTATTATGGCTTCTTTTTTCGTATTCTGTAGTTTTGTATACGACATGAACCTTCTTACACCGACCATCTGGTGCAACTACTCGTACAGTCAATCAACTTGGCGTACGATAACTTGAGCAGGCACTTGCACACAGCATAAGTATGGTGTACTCCGTTTATGGCCCTTCCTCTGCTGTGGACGAAATCACATCATGCCACTTTCACTCTTACTTCTTACTTCGTTTGTCGTTGCCCCGCCGGATATTTGTGGGTGGTGGGTTCTTCCTTCCCTTCCTTGATTTTCCTATTTCTCTTCTTTTCTCTTTTCCCCTGCAAAAATCAAAGTAAAGCTTCCGGCTTTTCTTCTTGACCTCTTTACTTTTATTCTCTTTGATTCGCCTGCGCTTGTCGTTTACGGACATTTACCTGGGGGAAATGCACCTGTATGTCTCCAAGTTTCCGTTTCTCCACTTGTAAAACAAGTGCGATCTATACCCGCCACGTTCAACAGAATTATACGGAGTAGCTGCAGGTGGAGTTCAGAGAGCATATGAGCCTGTTTTAGCTTCCTTAGTGGCCGTGAAACAAAATAGATGGCTGTCAGTTGAAAAGTTGAGGTTGAAAGTCCCGTGCATTGTGTTCCGCGCCGAGTCTGACTGAGAACACACGACTGTGTACTTACTGTTTCATTCTCTCATATGGCATGACTTTCATGTGCAGATATGTGCAGCTACTCGCAATCAATTAGACGCTCGTAATCTTCAACCAATTAATGCGCTACTCACCACTTCTAAAAGAGTAAAACAGAAGGTGCAAACGCTATGCTGTGGTTGTTTCTTCAACGCCTGTAAGAATGGCCTCTTTTTTCTTTGGAAAAGACTTAGCCTAGACGGTTGAACCTCAACTAGGCCTGACAGGGGAAAGCCTCCAGTTTAGTGGCTTTGGTGGGGTTTTGCTCCTTTTTGGGCGCGCATATAAACGGCTTGATCCGAGCAGGACGACGGAAGTACGAAGCAGTTGTTTGTATAGTACCAAGTTCATTTGTTTCCTTAAATTGCTTTTGTTGGGCACCCTCCATGTTAAAGATGCACCGACGCATTTGCAACCTTTCGACGCAACCCTCCTTGAATCCGCCCGAGCAACGAAACAAGTGGTATTGGAGTATCGAATCAGCAATTATGCTCGTGTGGCTGTCGGCGGAGGGTTCTGTGATACTGCGTAGTACTACTAGTATCACGAGTATTATGACAAGATGAAGCCCTGGCATATATATCTTCCCCATGGAACAAGTCCGAGAGGGCAGTCTCAGGCCAAGCCAAGCCTAAGCTAGAGACAAAGACGAGGCTCGGACCTGAATTGAACTGGGCCGACTTTTTCAAAAGTCCGGGGATAGAGGAGACCCTTGAACTATGGCGCCTCGGATTCTGTATTGTAGGTACAAGTGTACGTGAGCAAAAATGAGGTCCTGTCGTACTAGTAGTACTAATCATACAACCGGCCGGCCCAACCAAACTAAATCAACCGCCCAAGAATTGCCGATCGATGTTGGTTGGCCACAGCCTCTTTTCTGTCACTTTCCTCACCCCGCGCCCCACCCTTTTCTTTTGCTTCTTGCTTCTTTTGCTGTTTGTGCTTCAAGCCGACAGCGCACACGGCAACTTTCCGTCTTGCCTGCGCTTTTGCTTTTGTGAACTTCTTAGGGAGAGAGATCCTTAGATGAGGGTGATTGGCTAGAAGTTGAATTCAAGTCAATCGACCCGAATACTCCGTATGTACAGAGTACAATCAAATCAACCAATCCATCCGCTATAGTGCTTGAACCTATCCCCTGTAACGCCTGGATGCATCCGCTGAATGTACACAGTGTTTGATATTCCCGCTACGCACATCCTTGTCGACTATCTTTCTGCCCCTCCCTCCTCCGCCTGTTGTTCTTTCTGCCCTGTCTTTGCTCTGTCTTGCAGAATAAATGACCAAAGGAAAGAGAAATAGAAAGCCTAGTCTCATTCTCTCCAACTAGTGGACGTTAGCCTACAGATGGCAGCTACGTATCAAAGGTTAGCCCTTGAGAATAAAGGAGCATGCCATGCTCTAAAAGATTTTAGCTGCCCCAACTGTCTCTCAACAAGCTTTGTGTGCCTTGATCGTGTCACTAACTGCTGTATTTGTGAGTTCCTGTCCTCTTCTAGCCTTTACAAAATAGCTGTCTTGGTCCGGTCCACCCCGCCTTTTTAGAGCCAGAGCTCGCTTCAAAGGAGTGCGTTGTACATGCTATCGAATCATATTTCTTCGTACTTATGTTTCTTTATTTGCTATATAGCGGCTAGCAAACCCTCCATATTTGGTTCTTGCACTTGTAAGAAAAAGCAGCTAGCTATGTAGTTATTGGCAGTCTTTCTTGGGGGTTTTACGAGATTCTTGTTCTGACTAGCCAGCCTAGACCCCACAAGAATCGTATCAGGCATCGCCTTATTTACAATAATATAGCAACAGGCGCGCCATTTCCAGTGTGGTGATTGCCCTATACTGCGAGCTCGGCGCTGAAATAAACATTAGTGCTCCTGCCCATCGAAGCTCCAGGCTACGCAAGCTCTTTTCCGCTTGTTTTGCACTCCGATTCCCACGCTGTAACTGGATTTGCATTTAGTTGCTCCTCATCCCCCTGCTAAACCTTGCTTTTCTCTTTTCCTTTCTTCCTTGTCCATCCGCCTCTGTTACTGGCTTTCGACCTTCGCTCTCTTTCAATTTACAGCGCATACCCCGCTGAATTGTCCTGTAAGTTGGTTGCCTTTTGTTATCCTCCGTCTAGTCAGTCTTTCCGGTCGTGGTTTTTTTTGCTTTCTCGCTCTGTCTTTTTTGTTGTCCCTGTTTTTCGGCACCAACGCTTACAACTTTTCTTTCTCTCTAGCAGGTCCCGCCCGCCTTTCTTTCCCTTTCTCTTTTTCTCTTTCGTCTTCGAGCCTCGCCGACGAACAGAAATACAAACCCCTCCTCTTTTTTTCTTTCTTTTTTTTTTCTTCTTTCTCTTCAACCCGCTCTCTTCTTTCTATACCACCCACCCTTCCCCTCCATAAAAATAAACTACCGCCAACATGGCTGCTGCTGCTACTGCCGGTGGTCTGTCGGCCAACGACAACATCACGCGCTTCGGCGCTCCCAGCCGGCCTCTGAGCCCTCTTCCCGCTCACGCCCTCTTCACGGACAAGACGCGCTGCTTCGTCTACGGTCTGCAGCCCCGTGCTGTCCAGGGCATGCTGGACTTTGACTTCATCTGCAAGCGCAAGACCCCTTCGGTTGCCGGTATCATCTACACTTTCGGTGGCCAGTTCGTCTCCAAGATGTACTGGGGCACCAGCGAGACTCTGCTGCCCGTCTACCAGGAGGTTAACAAGGCCATGGCCAAGCACCCCGACGTTGATGTTGTTGTCAACTTCGCCTCATCGCGTAGTGTGTACAGCTCGACTCTGGAGCTCATGGAGAACCCCCAGATCAAGACCATTGCCATCATTGCTGAGGGTGTGCCCGAGCGCGTAAGTTCAACCCTTTTTTTATTTCTTTATTCTATCCTGCCTTGTTAATGCCCAATGCTAACCTGTTTCTATAGCGTGCCCGCGAAATCGCCCACATTGCCCAGAAGAAGGGTGTCACCATCATTGGTCCCGCCACTGTCGGTGGTATCAAGCCCGGCTGCTTCAAGATCGGAAACACTGGTGGTATGATGGACAACATTGTTGCTTCCAAGCTGTACCGCAAGGGTTCCGTCGGTTACGTCTCAAAGTCGGGTGGTATGTCGAACGAGCTGAACAACATTGTTTCGCAGGTCACCGACGGTGTCCACGAGGGTGTCGCCATTGGTGGTGACCGCTACCCCGGCACCACTTTCATTGACCACCTTCTCCGCTACCAGGCTGACCCCGAGTGCAAGATTCTGCTGCTCCTGGGTGAGGTTGGTGGTGTTGAGGAGTACAAGGTGATTAAGGCCGTCGAGGACGGCATCATCACCAAGCCCATTGTTGCCTGGGCCATTGGTACTTGCGCCTCGATGTTCAAGACCGAGGTTCAGTTCGGTCACGCCGGTGCCTTTGCCAACTCGGAACTGGAGACTGCCGTTATCAAGAACCAGAAGATGCGCGAGGCTGGCTTCCACGTCCCCAAGACTTTCGAGGAGCTCCCCGACGTCCTGGAGGAGGTCTACAAGAACCTGGTTTCCAACGGCACCATTGCCCCCCGCGCCGAGCCCGTCGTTCCCAAGATCCCCATTGACTACTCGTGGGCCCAGGAGCTGGGTCTTATCCGTAAGCCCGCTGCCTTCATCTCCACCATCTCTGATGACCGTGGCCAGGAGCTTCTGTACGCTGGCATGCCCATCTCGGACGTGTTCAGAGAGAACATTGGCATTGGTGGTGTCATGTCTCTGCTGTGGTTCCGTCGCCGCCTGCCCGACTACGCCTCCAAGTTCCTGGAGATGGTTCTCATGCTGACTGCCGACCACGGTCCCGCTGTGTCTGGTGCCATGAACACTATCATCACCACCCGTGCTGGCAAGGACCTGATCAGCGCCCTGGTTTCTGGTCTGCTGACCATTGGTTCTCGCTTCGGTGGTGCCCTGGATGGTGCCGCTGAGGAGTTCACCAAGGCCTTTGACAAGGGCCTGTCTCCCCGTGACTTTGTCGACGGCATGCGCAAGGCCAACAAGCTGATTCCCGGTATCGGCCACAGAATCAAGTCGCGCAACAACCCCGATCTGCGTGTCGAGCTGGTCAAGGACTACGTCAAGGCCAACTTCCCCACGCACAAGCTGCTTGACTATGCTCTGGCTGTCGAGACTGTGACGACGTCGAAGAAGGACAACCTGATCCTGAACGTTGACGGTTGCATTGCTGTCTGCTTTGTTGATCTGATGCGCAACTGCGGCGCCTTCTCGGCTGACGAGGCTGAGGACTACATGAAGATGGGTGTCCTCAACGGTCTGTTCGTCCTGGGTCGTTCGATTGGTCTGATTGCCCACTACCTGGATCAGAAGCGTCTGCGCACTGGTCTGTACCGTCACCCCTGGGACGATATTACCTACCTGCTGCCCAACCTCAAGAACGGCCCCCCCGGTGCCGAGGGCAGAGTGGAGGTGTCGATCTAAGGGAGCGACTATGGTGTTGACTAGGTATGGGAATGGAGCGAGGAGGAAAAATACCAAAGAGAAAAAGGCACTCTCTTTTATTCATGGGTGTTTCTCGATGGCGTGCATTCAGATTTTGGGGATAGACGTAGGGTTATTTGTTTAGTATTAGGCCATGTCGCTAATTGTGTGGCTAGACCATGGGTTATTTGTTTTGGTTTGTTTATTTTTTTTTCTTTGGTTTTATTGGATGCCTGTTACCAATTGCTGTCACCAGATGATGAATGAGACGGGACGAGAGACATGGGGACGAGAGTGTGGGAAGAAGGAAGAGCACCAGAGATATTGATCGTGACGTCTACCGAATATATCTTTTTGTAATGGATGGGCCAGCCGCCGTTGGAATAAATGTAATTTTTAATGAAGCTTGATGTGCAGAGTTGCGTGTATTACAAAGAGTATATGGTGGAGGGTAAACGTAAAGTAACGGAGAGCTGGCTGGTATTAAAAGGCGAAAGGCAAAGGGTGGATAGAGATAGAGGGTTATTACGCAGTACACACACGGTGGGTGTTTGGTGTACAGGCTGATGAGTAGAGTAGAGAGTATGGTGGCGGTCTTATCGATAAGCGCAGGGAAAAGTGGGACTGGGGGACCGGCCCGCCAGAGATTTTCCGAGCGATTGATTAATTGAAGGTCAAGGCTGAAGCTAAGAGCAAAGCCAAAGCTGGTGTCATTGCGGGCAAAACACGGCAGAAGAAGAGGCACGACGCGGTTGAACAGGACACGTGAGTTTTAATAGCGAGTGACAGAGAAGAAGAAGAAGAAGAAGAAGAAGGAGAAGTTTGTACTAACAACCTAGGCAAACTAGACACGAAAAAGAAAAGTCGCATCATTGCCGCCGAGAGACGATCGATCCCACAGCCCATACCAAATACACAGCCAAAATTCTGCCCAAGACAATAATGAGCTTTTTCCAAATCACGCTCCGGCGGTCGGCCATTGGTCTGCCGAAGCGCACACGCGGCGTGCTTGCGGCTCTGGGCCTGCGCAAGCGCGAGCAGATTGTGTTTCACCCGACGGCGCCCGAGTTTGTGGGTATGTTGATGAAGGTCAAGGAGTTGGTGGCGGTCAAGGAGGTGCCGCGGGCGTTGAGCAAGGGGGAGGTCAAGGCGGGGCGGACGCCGGAGAAGGGGTTTGTCAAGGTTGGAAATGTGCGTCATTAGGAAGAATTGTGTTATTGGAGATGTTGACTAGGGAAGACGTGTTCTATTGGAGGTGGAAGGGGAGACAAGAAGTGTATGATATCGAAATGTGTAACATTAGGCACTTTGGAATGGGATTGATTATTAACAAGACTAATTGAGAACAAGGACAGGAAGAAAAACTCCCAGAGACCATGTCCATCTATTGTAGAAAGAAAGAAAGAAAGAAAAAAAAAAGCAGTGAAAATATACTAAAACCACAGACAACGAACAGAAGAAAAAAAAAAGGAAGCAAAGAAAACAGCAAAAAGGTCGAGCCAGAACTACTTCTACAGAAACCGAGGAAAACTCAAGTGTCGCCATCGTCTTCCTAGACCTGGCCCAGCTTCACGCGGTCGACGTAATCCTGCGACGGCGACTCGTAGTCCGGCGCAAAGTATTTTTCTGCGTGGCGCGCCAGCCACAGCGAGAACTTTGAGAGTTCTTCGCGCAGGCGCGCCACCGACTGTTGGTCCATGTTTGTCTGGGCGACGAGTTCGGGCAGGGAGACTGGAAGTGAAGATGTTAGTATGAGAAAGATGAGAAAATGAGAGAAAGACGGGGAAATGGGGGAGAAGAGAGAGAGAGAGAGAGAGAGAGAGAGAGAGAGAGAGAGAGAGAGAGAGAGAGAGAGAGAGACACGTACCCAGAAGACGCACGAGGTGTTCGACGCCGTACGTGTCGCATGGACCGGTCCACTTGTCGGAGCCGCTTTCCCATATCTTGGTGATGTCGTGGTACTGTGGTTTCTCGAAGCTGCCATGTGTTAGCCGTATTTCTTTCGTCATAACACTTCTCTCTGCTCTACAGTAACTCACCGATACAGCAGAATCTTGCCCAGCGCCTTTTCAAAATACTCCCGCAGCCCTGCCACCACTTCGTGTAGGATATCCCAACTCGCGCTCTCAGGTACGCGCCGCGTCTTCTCTGCCTCCAGATACTCCTTGAGAATCACGCCCACCGGCCACGCATGCGGCACCGGCACCAGCATATTCGCCTTGGTCACGTTCTCCCAGTCGTCCACCAGTCGCGCCTTGATCGTGTCCTCGATTGGCAGCTTGATAGCCGGCCGCGCATGGAACGCATCCTCCTGCTCCAGGTCATAATCACGCGCCCGTCGCGGCCCGCGCGACGAGTGCCCCGCGCCACTACCGCTGATAGCCCCACTGCCGTTGCCGCTGCCGCCGCCGCCGCCGCCGCCGCCACCGCCGCTGTTTCCTGCTGGCATGCTCCCACGCTCCTCGCTGCCGCGCGCGGAGCTCTCGCGCTGGGCCTTTTTAGCGGCGACTGCGCTGGTGTGTTTCAGGGGCCCGCCGGCGGCGGCAGCAGCGGCTGCGAGGTTTCCTGTGCCGGAGCCGCTGGCGCCAGATGCGCCGCCGGGGTTCTTGGACAGCGTCTTGGCTTGAGCCTGCAGCTGGTTGGCCAGCTCCTTGTTCTCGTCGGTAAACTTGCGCATGCGGTCGCTGGTGACCCAGTCGTCCCACGTGTTCTTCCAGCCCTTGTAGTGAATCTTGAATTTCCAGCCGTCGCCGGACGAAGACTTTTGCAGATCGAGCACTTTGGCTTCGTACAGCATTTCATGGTGGAAGCAAAGGACGCGCTCGTCCTTGGTAAATGGCGGAACGGCGTGGCGTGAGGGGGCCATTGTAAAGAGATGAATAACAGACTGGGGGAAATGAGATGGATACAGACTGAGGAAACGAGACGGATACAGACTGAGCAGATAAGATGAATGCAGACTGAGGAAATGAATGGGATGGATAGAGTAGAGAAGAAATAAATGAAGAGATTAAAAGTCGTCTCTCGCAAAATATGAAAACTGCAAACAGCTTGTCGAATGAATGTATGTACTTGGTATTTGGTACTTGGTACTTGGTACTTGTAGTAGTAGTAGTAGTAGTAGTAGTAGTAGTAGTAGTAGTAGTAGTAGTACTTGCGCCTCTTATCTTATCAGAAGGCACACACAGAAAATTTAAATAAAAATAAACAACAAAAAAACAAAAAGAAGTTACCCGGAAAAAAAAAAAAAGGAAATTATCAACAAGTGGTTGCGCAGATCCGGCAGTTGCGGTTTCTGGAGAACGGGCAGGAACGTCGTCGGCCGTGGGCGGTGGGTGAAGTGGTGCTTGTTGGAAGGCGCCTTTCGCTTCTTGCCTTCAGGGTTTCTGTGGTGGACAGTGTATATGGACATTCGCACTGTGTTGACCTCTGGGGGGGTTTTTTCTTCTTCTTCTTCTTGCCGCCGGGCTCCTGGGGAAGCGGGAGAGTCAAGAACGCCTTTCTGGAATTGAAGAGTCTGGAGAAACTTGGAGGTATAGCTTCTAGTTCTGTGTCAGAGTCTATAACGAGAGCGTGAATAAATTTACAGAGAGTCACTTGGGTTCGTCAGTATGGCGTGTATAGCCTCTTATACAAGGCTAACCGCTAACCTTTTGCTCGAGGAAATAGCAATATAAAACGCCCTTATCGCTGTCTTCTAAAGCTTATGTTTGCCAATAAATGTCTCTTATATCTGTAACCCCATTCGTGGCTGAGATATTCCAGAGTTCCAGCCCCGGACCCGGCCGTTAACCTGCACGAGAACTACACTCTTGCTGAATGATTGACTACTTACTCTATTACTACCCATCGCCAACAATGTACACTCTAGAGCAAGTACAGTTATGTTTGCATTGGTGCTCCCACTTTTTATATAGAAAACTTTATATGCAGCTCAAGCCTTGAGCATGGTGATGCATGCACAACATATTTTCTGCGCACTGTTCCACACGCGACGCGTTCCACATGTCGGGTATTTTTGGCCCCCTTTTTCAACGGCCGGGCTTTTGATATTAGGGTTATTTGCATCCAACCTCACTTCACCCACTCAGTGCCAACAACATCATCACTCTTTCTCATCTCACGTTTTCACATATCCACGCCTCACCGACAGCCGCCATGCCTCCACCTACTGAATCCGCCATCCTCACTAAATACCTTCTCCTCCCCGCCGACCTCCCCGCCATCCTCACCCTCGCCGACTTCACCGCCATATTCCCCAAAGCCCTCGCGCAATCCACCCCCGCCGCCGCCGCCCACATCCGCAGCCTGTACCACGACCTGCAAGCCCAGCGCGCCGCCCTCGTCGACTCCGTCGCCGCCAACATTGACGCCGAAGTCGTCGGCCGCGGCCGCGATCTGCGCCGCGCCGTGGTCCGCCAGCGTAGGGTGCAAGAAGCGGCCGAGGGCGGCGACGATGAGATTGCCATTGAACAAGCCGTACGCCCCCCCCCCCTTTTTCTCTTTTTCCTTATTGTCCAATGGTTCAATTACTAACTGAAAAAAAAAGCTGTATACTCCCGCCGAAGCGGCCGCTGCGCCGCCCCCAAAAAAACACACCCTCCACTCCGTCATCCCCGCCATGGACGCTGCCGTCGCCGCGCTCGAAGCACAGCTCGTTACGCTGCGCGCCGAGGAAGAGAAACTTCTCGAGGGCATGCGGCAGACAGTCGGCAGTCTGAGCGACCTGCGCTATGGACGACTGGCCAATGAGGATTTGCGCGATGAGGTTATCGATGGGCTAAAGGCGGTGGAACAGGTGTGCCGGGCCAAGTAGACGGACTAAAGGCGATGGAACAGGACCGAGTAGATGGACACGATACATGGAGTACAGGACATGTTATCTTTCTTCTACAGGACGGGTCTAAAAGTTAAAATGAATCAAGAATTTACACAGCATTTCAAAGAAAAAATAAAGCGGTAAACGCGTTTTATATAAAGCCAACTGTATCGAAGAACAGGAAGAAGTAACACATAAAGATGGAGGGGACAAATGCAAGCCGTAGAAACAAAGCAGAAACAGAAAACTAAATGGGGGAAAAGAGAATCAGAAAATCGTCAAGCGCCGAGCCGCCGTAGAATGAAGGAGATGATTGGTTGTAGAAGGAGATGATGGGTCGTAGAATGGTTGGAATGGTGGTAGAATGTGGCGTGGGTGTAGAGATCGGAGCCTGGTTTATCGATCAAAATAGGCAACAAAATAAGCAGCAGGCGAAAGAAAAGAAAATCTCCGCTGTGCTCTCATCAACGTCGTCGTCATCGTGAAACTATATGCGAGAAGAGAACAGACAGTTACGTCCAAAAGGATTCGTGCCCAGGGAAAAGAATTTACTCCTTGTTGGCAGCCTCCTCCTCCTCAACTTCGACAACCTCGGCCTCAGCCTCGGTAGCGGGAGCGGCAGGGGTCTGAGGAGCGACGGGAGCCATGCGGCGGTTCCTACTGCAGTTAGCACCTGTCCAAAAAAAAAAAGAAAGAAAAAAAAAAGAAAAAAAAGAAAAAAAAAAAAAAAAAAAAAAAAAAAAAAAAAAAAAAAAAAAAAAAAAAAAAAAAAAGAAAAAAAAGAAAAAAAAAAGAAAAACAGAACAACGAAAAACGTACATGAAGAAACGAGTGCCAAACGACAGAATCAGCATAAACATCCACTGGGGCAGCTGATTCACAGCCCACATGACGTAGGCAAAAGGAACCTGCACGTTGTACTGGGCCAGAAGACCATCCAGCGGGTGCATGAAGCCCTCCAGCAGCGACCACTCGCTAGTGCCGTTGATCTGCAGCTGCAGCAAATCATCAGCCGTCACCGACGTCAGGTTCAGGCGGTGGGCGTGCACGCTCGTGTTGGCGGGGGACGGCAGCATGTCAAACGACCAGATGGCGCCGGGGCTGCACGACCACACATTGCACAGAATCGGCTCGTGATCGCAGTTGAGAATGGCCGTGTGCGGGGCCGACGCAATCTTGGCAAACTTGGTGGCGGTCTCGTTCCAGACGGCCTCGGCGTGGGCGCAGTGGCCTGTATTCACTGTTAGATTGGACTGTGACTGTGGCTGAGTATAAAACAAAGTAACCTACCGTGGCACGACTCGTTGCCCGTGACGAACACCCACCACTCCTCAGGGACAGTGGCAGTCTCCTCAACCGGCTCGTACAGAGTGTCCTTCCACGATTCCAGCTCCAGCGTCTTCAGCACTCTCTTGTTCAGCAGTACCTCAGGCACCACCTCCTCAACCACCTCGGGCACAACCGAAGCAGGCGCGGGGACATACGACGACAGCTGGTCCAGAGCATTCTGGAACTTGGCCTTGTACTGGGCAAAGAAGGAGTCCTGGGCCTGGGCAAGGACCGGCAGAGCCAGCGTAGTGATAGTAGAGGCGCGCATTTTGTAGAGGAGAATCGATTATTTATTTATTTTTAGTCTGTGGATCGCGGGAAGATGGGGTTAGCTTGCTTGCTTAGCTGACGCAGGAGAAACAACAGGCGACGTAAGCGCGCACACAGTAAGGAATGCAATGCGCTGGAATGCCAGCAGCGTGATGCGATCGGGCAGTCAACCAATGCGATCGATCAATCGATAGATTGAAAGCCGGCGATTAGATGCAAAGCAGATGCGCGGCGCTGCAGTCCAAGTCCGGCAATGCAACGTGGGCAGAAAGAAAACAAAAGAGGACTAGGAGTACACCTACTAAAGAAGACGGACGAAAAAAGCAAAGTGATTCGAGGCAATCAATAGAAAAGGACTCGAGATTCGGTTTGTTGTTTTGCGTGTTGATTTGGCGGATGGGGAGGAGAAAAATCGATAATGATGTAAAGAAAAAAAAAATTAGGAAGAGGGAAAAAAATTTAAGGAGGCGTCAGTATGGAAAAAAGTCAAAGCTCAGCTACAAAAGAGGAAAATTAAAAAGGCACATTACATTTACTGTGTTAAACTCGAATGCGAACAGCGGCAAGGCTGAGAGTCGTCTTTTGTTCAATTCAATTCACTCACCGACCCACTTTAAGCTTCACCCGTTCGCTTACCAGCAAGGTCAAGGTCAACCCTAATGCATCTTGTATCTACGGCAACCGTAATCTGGCTACCACTGCTTACACATAAATCTCCTTGGGCAGAGTTCTTTGTTCATGCAATTCAAAGAAAGAGAAAAAAAAAAAGAAAAAAAAAAGAAAAAAACGCCTCATGATTATCACACAGCGTCTTATTTCCCGCTTACGCGCCGCCAGCTGTTTTCTAGCTCAGGGGCCGACAGACAAAGAGAACGTGAAAGAAAAAAAAAAAAAAAAAAAAAAAAAAAAAAACGGAGGGTTAGGCAGCATGTCACTTGTGCTCTGTAGTGCTAGTAGTACTGCTGTACTGCTAGCATATATTCTTGTTCTCATCACAGTTATCTCTGATTGGCTGTGTCTGCTGCGGGGCTAGCCCGGTTGCCCCAGGACACCATTGTTTTTTTATTGAATTTATCCCTTTTTTCTGCTTCTCTGAATCCATCTGGCCACTCATGTGCCGCGCATGAAGCTCGTGTGGGTCATTACTTCCTTTCTTCTGGAGCTAGCGCCACTTTTTTCTGTGCAGGCTGCATGTGTGGCGTTGAAGCAAAGTTAGGGTCCAAACTTCTGTTTTTCACAACAAAATTCACAATTCACTTTCATCTCGTCACACTGATTTTCGACACTCTGGAAAAAAATATATAATTTCTGACATTTGAACCCATCCTGACCGGGCTATATATGCTGAGTGTATCTACGCTGATATAAAGAAAAGAAAAACAACCAAAAAAAAACTAATAGTCAAGAAAAGAAACCAACACACTGCCTGTGTCAAGAGACCATATAAAGAGGCTCTCTTCATAATTCCAACCACCCAAAAACAAAAGAAAAGACGAAAAAAAAATCAAACAAATGAAACAAATGAAAAAAAAAATTGGACTCGGCCATTTGTTGGCTAGAGTAACGAAATTGTTTTTGTGGAATTGTTTTCTGTTATATTGTACATGTATCATGTCATACCTCCTCTCCGCCGAAACCTTCAACTTTGCACCCACTTAACTTAGTGAATGGTGCCGTTGGAGTACCGAACGCTGGTCGACTTGGCAAGGCTACCAATGCCAGTGCCAGTGCCAGTGGTCAGGCGCAGAGTGGCAGTGGCAGTGACGATCTCGTCGGCCTCGCAGTTGTCATCGTCTTCGGCCGAGCTAATCGAGGTAGCAGCAGCAGAGGTGACGGTGGTGGTCTCCTCAGCGTCAGAGTCGCACGAGTCATCCTCAGAGCCCGAAGACGAGCCCGAGGAAGACTTGGAAGGGCTCGAGGCGGCAGCGACGGCAGCAGTGCTGGTGACAGAGCCAGAGCCATTGCCGACACCGGCAGCGGTCTCAGAGGCAACCATGGTGACGTAAACAGTCTTCTCGGCGGCAGTCACAGTGGTGGTAACACCAGCAGCAGTGACAGTGACGGTGGCACCGCCAGAGCAGTCGCACGAGTCACTGCCAGAGCCGGAACCGGAACCAGTGGAGTCAGAGACAACGGTGGTGGTAGGGACAACGGTGGTCTTGCCAGCCGAGGTCAGGGTGATGTATCTGGTGGAGGTGCGGGTGGCCTTGATAGTAGTGGTCTTTTCATCGCCCGAGGAGCCGGAGCCAGAGCCAGAGCCAGAGCCAGAGCCAGAGCCAGAGCCAGACGAGCCAGTAGGCGAGGCACCCGAGGTGGTCAGGGGAGCAGTCAGCGTGGTACCAGTGATGCCACCAGTCTTGGCCAGCTCAATAACCGACGAGGAAATCGAAGAGGCCTCGGCAATGGGGCAGATAGTGGTCGACAGAATGATGGTGGCAGTTCTGGTCACAATAGCCTGCTCCGACGAGGGAAGGGCGGCAATGTCCTCAGTGCGGGCCGGGCAGTTGGTCACGGTAGCAGCGCACGAGATGACAGTGTTGACCTTGGTGGTGAAGACAGTCAGAATAGTCTGGCCAGCAGGGACAAAGGTAGTGGTCGAAGGAGCAGAAGTGACGGTAGCAGAGATGGCATCAGCGCTGGAAGTGGTCAGGGGGGCAGTCAGAGTAGTGCCGGTGATGCCACCAGTCTTGGCCAGCTCAATAACCGACGAGGAAATCGAGGAAGCCTCAGCAACAGGGCAGACAGTGGTCGACAGCAGGACCGTGTTGGTGACAGTGACAATAGCCTGCTCCGACGAGGGAAGAGCGGCAATGTCTTCGGTGCGGGCCGGGCAGTTGGTCACAGTGGGAGCACACGAAGTGATGGTCTTGACCTCAGTGGTCAAGACGGTCAGAGTGGTCTGGCTGGGGCCGGAAGTCTGAGTGTTGGTGAAGGTGAAGTTGCCAGTGGAGTTGCTGGGGAAGGTCGGGCTACCGCCAGTAACGGCAGCGAAACCAGCGGTGTGAGTGCTCAGGGGCACCGAAAGGGTGCTCGAGGCAACAGCGACAGCGGTGGTGGCGTTGGCCGATTTGGAGGGAACCAGCGACGAAGCGGTACCAACAGCCTCCTTGGAGGAAACCAGCGACGAAGAGGTACCAACAGCCTCCTTGGAGGAGACCAGCGACGAAGAAGTACCAACAGCCTCCTTGGAGGAGACACCAGTAGACAGGGCGACCTTGGTAGAAGAGGCCTCAGTCTCCGAAGTGACCTCGGTCGACGAAGCGACCGAGCTCTGGGAGATGGCCTCGGCAGAGCTGACAGCGGTCTGGGTAGCGGCCGGGGTGGTCGAAGCAGCCGTCAGGGTAGTACCAGTGATACCGCCAGTCTTGGCCAGCTCAATAACCGACGAAGAAATCGAGGAAGCCTCAGTAACAGGGCACACAGTGGTGGAGAGCAGAACTGTGTTGGTAACAGTCACGATGCTCTGCATGGAAGAGTGCAGGGTGGCGATATCCTCAGTGCGAGCCGGGCAGTTAGTAACCGTGGCAGCACACGAAGTGATGGTCTTGATCTCGGTGGTCAAGACGGTCAGGGTAGTCAGGCCCTCAGCCTCGGCCGAGGCGGCGGGAGTCACGGCCGGAGCAGCAGTGGTTGTGGCATTGTTGAACAGGTTACCGTGACGGCGGTAGTTACGACCCTGGAACTTGGGGGTAGCCGACGCCAGAGCGGCGAAGGCGAGGGCGGCAACGGAAACAGCCTTCATTGTGGTGGATAATATGTGGAAAAAGAGGGAATGAAATGTGCCTTGTTAGGACTCTGAAGAAACTCTCCGGTGAAAGGGTTCGGAGATGAGAGAATAAAAAAAATAATAAAAAGGAAACGAGAAAAAAGTATAGAAATCTATTCTACACAACAGCTAGTACACAGTATAAGCTGAACGAAACGAAGATAGTTGGATATAGAAGATGGCAGTAGATGTTGCGATTCTAGTCTGAGACTTGGGTTGGATCTTGTGGAAGCCGTATTCCTAAGGAGTCGGGATACAAGCTGAAAAGTAAAAAAAAAAAAGATTCAAAAAAAGACTTGAAAAGAAAAGAAGAAACAGCGTCAAGCTACAACACTTCAACAAAAGAAGGACTAATGAAGGTAAGAAAAGAGTACCTCAAGAAAAGGGCAAAGGCATGAGGAGGAAAGAGAAGAAGAAGAGGAAGGGAAAATGTCCGTGAGCAAGATGCGATGAAAGCGGTGCACTTATATATATCGTTTTCTCTTCTTTTTTAGCAAGCCGGCTAATCGGTCGGTCGGCCTGTGAGTAGTAAGCATGTACGAGTATATTCTTCCCACAATGTTGCAAGTATGTGCTCTAGGGACCTGTGGTCACAGTAGGTTCACTATAGTCCTTTGCAGCAGAGTCTGTTACTTAGTTTGTGCTTGCAGCTAAGCAGGGCCCCATTAACCAAAGTCAATAAGCTGGTCCCTGTCATCTCAAGGGGGGGGTCAATGAATGGACGATGGGGGAGACGACAAGGATAGACCGTAGGCCAATGGGCTAGAAGGAGGGGTGTACAAAGAAAGAAACTTTTTTTCTCTGCCGCGGCTGCGTGACTTTGCGTGGTTTTTGCCAGTGATGCTGATAGAATAACGCCCCCATGCAATGAAAGACCCCGGGGACCATCCTGGGGGTGTGTGATTCAATGAGCCCCTGTACCCTGACTGTCACAGAATAGCCAGGCCCTCTTCATCCTGCGCTGCGCTGGGCGGGGCGAGTCGAAGTGCTGCTTCGGTGGGTTTTTGGCTGCTCATTCAAAGGGCCAAAGTCGACTTTATTGCAGGCGTGTTGCGTTTTCTTGGCTTATTTTCCACATTCTGGATTGTTGTTCTGGGGGGGG
>LKBB01000254.1:7498-29341 GCA_001513885.1 Thielaviopsis musarum
GGGGGGGGGGGGGGGGGGGACGGCTCTTCTCCAGCACATCTGTATGAGGCGGGACACGGCGCTTTGGGATGTGCTGTCCAAGTAGTGTGCGTAGCTTTCGATGTGGCATAGCAAGTTGATTTGACCAACGTTTCCGCAGAACAGCCGGGTCTAAAGACAACCGTCGGGCCATTTTGCAGAATTGTCAAACCAGAACGGAGGGGAAGCGGACAAAATGAAAAATAAGAGTACGCGGAGCCCAAGAGCCACAGAAGAAAAGAAAAACGTATCCTCCACTGAACTCTGGCCACGGTCCTCAAGAACTTGTGCCACGCTTGCATTATGTTGAAGGGTCAAAAGCCAACAACAAAAGAAATCGTTATGAAAAAAAAATAGAAAAGTAAAAAAAAAAAAAAAAAAACGAGAAAATGAAGAAACCATAGGGCTTAGTCGTAGCAAGCAGCAAGATAAAAGGACGAACGAAAAGTAAGGCAAAAGAAGAGAAAGAAGAATAAAGTGCGAAAAAACGGCATCAAGACAAAAAAAAAACACAAAATCAATCGGACACGGCACAACGTCAGAAGCTCTCCAGCCAAACCAGCAGCATCTCCAGAACCGAAGTCGGGGAAGCGCCAGGCAGCGAAAGCGAAGTCATGGCAGGGAAGCCATAAAACGTGATCGAGAAGTAATCAAGAATAAGTGTGTTTTTTTGTAGCATTTCTTTCCTTTTTCTGATCTTTTTTTTTGTAATTTTTCTTTATATTTTCAATTGTTTTTTTTGTGTATTTTTCAGGCTTTTTTTTCTTGGTGGGTGGTAGTCAACCTTATGGTCCGAAACCAAAGGGACAGCCGGTGATGCGAGTTAAAAACGAAAAGAAAATATGTTGCTGTGCTGCTGCCACTGTGTCGTTGAAATCATGTCACTAAACATTCAAGGGTCATAAAAAAGAAGAAGGGTTCAAGCTGAGACTTCCAGTCGCCAAGATGCTCAAGTAAAGAGGGGAGCCATCATGGCATCGACGCTCTCAAAACTACCGTCAGCGGCGGGCCAGTTCATCGACAAATGGCTGTCGGGCTCAGCCAGATCGTCCGAGTCAGCCGGTGAGACAGGCACCAGAACCGACTCCATAAACGGCCGCAGGTCCTGCATGGTGGGCAGATCCGTCGGCATGGACGGGGCGGACTTGGTGCTCTCGCCAGTGTTGGCACGTCCACGCAACTTCTTGGGCTGAAAGTGCGCACGACGCAGATGCGCCGCAGCATTGTAATCAGCGCCATAGAACTTGCCACTGCGGCAGGCCTTGCACTCAGCGAGCGAGTTGATGGGTTGCAGATCCGTCTCGCCAGAAGGAATCACACACTTCCATTTTTTGACCATCTTCTCGTGTTTGGAAGCAATGTGGCGGCGCAGCTCGTGCTCGCCACGGAAGCCGTCCGGGTACTCGGAGCAGTGCGAACAAAAGACGCGCTCACGAGTAGGACGGTGGTATGTGGAAGAGTTGCGGATGGGCACGCGAGGGGGAATGTCACGGCGCGGCGTCGGGATGTCGACCGAGCTAGTGGCAGCAATCTTGGCATCGCAGGGCTTGGGCATGATGTTGTTGTTGCGAAGGCCGTTTTGCACATGACGCGCCGTCAAATCCACGTCGCGCTGGGAACGCACTGAGATGTCGCTATCGGTTGAGGCCGAAGAGTTTGAGCGCTGTATCTGCATGGAGGTCTCGTACTGGGGCATGGCCGTGTTGGGCACCAGCGCCAGCGTGGACTCAAGGGCAAGGCGCTTGGAAGCGGGCATGTCGTTCATTTCCATGGGGAACATGGCGTCCATCGAAAACTGCGTGTACGGTGACTCGGGCACAGTAAAGGTGAAATTGGATGCGCCAGAGCCCATGAGCGAGTTTGCATGTGACAGGAGAAAGCTCTCATTGGGCGAGAAGGACGGCTGCGACAAAGAGTCGGTAATAAGATCGGGCATGAAATGATCGGGCATGAAGTCAGGAAACTGCTCCATACCAGACATCTGGTTGAAAGTCGGGTTGTAGCTCGAGGTGACAGGGAAGTCAAACGAGGACACCATGGGGGAAGTGGCAAACTGCGATGCAGAGCGAGACTAGATGCAGAGTTAGTGGGTATAGTTTGGATATCAAGCGGATGGGCAAAACTGACCATGGCATCAGACATGAAGAAATCAGCATCAGGAGACACCATGTTGGGCATCAGGACTCCATCGCTGTTACGCTTGGAGCCGGCTAGAGAGGCCATACTGTTGTTGTTTAACGTGGTCGGCAGTGGCATCATCAAATCAGTCGTCAAAGGTGACATCTGAGAGACGCTGGTGTCGAGGTAGGCGCCAAGGCTCCGGCTTTTCGGCTCGGACTGCATGGCAACGTTGGCGGTGCAAAAGCTGGTGGCTTGATGCTCCATTGTGAAGGGTTTGTACAGATAAAGAACGTGGGTTCGTGAGAGCTGCCAAGAGGCTATTCAAGCAGAATCAAATCAGACTCGAGCAAGCTGGCGGGCGGTCACAGAGATTGGGGCGGAAACGGAAGCGGACGGGAGAAAGTCGTGTGTTATCCTGCAGAGAACGAATCGAATCGAGTCGGCTACGTTCCAGGGTAGAGAAAGCGAAGCGAAACAGGTAGATGGATAAAACGACGAGGCAACGATGAGAGACGTCGAGCTATAGAAAGAACAGAAGAAAAGAAAACAAGAAGAAAAGATTCGCACTAGATGGCAAACAAAAAGAAGGAAGGTCTAATGGTTAGTAACCAGCAAAAAGAAAGAAGAAAAAGAAAGGAAAAAGGGAAGGTAAAAAGAAAAGAGAAAAAAACGGCTGGGATATAAAAGAAATGGAAAAAAAGAAGCAGCACTGAATAGGCGTGCAAATGTGCGAAGGAGAACAAAAGAAGAAAATGGGCAGACAAGAGAAAAAAAAAGAAGAGAAGAAGATGAACGATCAAAATAAAAGACAAGACAAATGTGTAGTGCTGGTGATGTTCTTTAGCTAGACTAGACAAATTGATAGAGTGGATGGATTGAAAAGGTTGAGTTTGTTTGTTGAAGAAATAAATAAAAAAAAGAGAGAGAAAGAGATGGAAAGAAAAAAAAGAAAGAAAGAAAGAAAAAAAAAAAAGAAGAAAAAAAAAGAAATAGACAACGTTCGAGAGAATGTGGAAGGAGGTTCTGTTCTTTATGTATGAATATCTTCATACGCTCAAAGAGAAGGTAAGTACTTACTTGTTTAAAAGGTTGACCGCACTTATATAGATACAAAGCTCGTGTTAGAAGAATGGGCTAAGTTGTAGCAACTTACGTTTATGTGGGGTTGGCACGCCTACCAATTGTACAGGGTACATACTAGGCCCGAATAAGAGGATGCTTGCTTTTTTGGGCATACACAGTAGATGAGCAAAAGAAGTGAGTGAGTGATCTTACTAGCTGCTTAAAAGATCCCTAGTAGGCATTGTACAATTTTGTGTTTTGTGCATGTAATTTCTCTACGGAGTACTCGTAACTTTTTAATGGAATTTCTCCATTGTCAGCTGCTGCCAGTCCGTCAACCAAGTCTGGGGATTCTGGGTCTGCTTTGTCTTTTTTTACTACTACTGGTAGTAGTATTGAGCATCTTTCTATGGCCTTCTTTCCCCTCTCTAGTCACCTTCTGTTTTTCCATTCCTCTTGTTCCTTTTTGATCCTGATGTTCTTCTCGGCTGCTTCTCCGCTTTGGCTCTCTTTTTCTCGTTTCTTTTATTTTCCTTTTTTTTATTTCTCTATTTATTTCTTTCTTTCTTTTTCCTACTAAAGCGGACCGACTTTTCGTGCTTCTTATTCCTATTCATGTTTGCTGTGTTGAAAATTCACGCTAACCTGCGATAAAAATGCTGCAAAAAAAAAAAAAGAAAACCACTGAGCCCCACTTATTGCTCTCCTGCCACTTTCTTCCTAAAACTTGGCCAACTGCCCGCCCTTCCTACTCAACTCCTGCTCCTTCTTTTTTCTACCTCCGGAAACACGCCGAAATGGACCACAAAAAAAAAGGCGCAACACCGAGCTTTGGGTCCTAACGCAAGTACCGCCGGAGACAAAGCTAAACGACGTAATTGTCTCTGCTTTTTTTTTCAGTAGTCCGGTAAATAGTAGTAGCACGGTGGAGCAAAATAAGTGGACTAAAACTACTGTACCTTTTTTTTTTGTGTGTGGGCTTTCACAAAGTCCCGAACATGTACCTTTTTTGTTCTATATTCCTTTCTTTTTTTCTTGTGCCCATCGTGACTCTTGCATCAAATCGATGGCTTCAACTTCCCCTCTTTATTCCTTCCAAGTACTACTAATAGTCATCCGTGTCTAATCCGCTGCCGTGAGGTCCGTCCAGCTCTTAAACCCCTCAACCAAGCTGCATCGCACTGACAGCGAACCGAAGCCCGTTGCTTCCTCCTTCCATGCTGCTGCTGCTGCTGCTGCTGCTGCTGCTGCTGCTGCTGCTGCTGCAGCTTGCTTCAACCACCTTGTATTTTGCTGCAAACCTGCACTGCGCCTGCACTGCGCTGTACAGCTTCTGGTTCTAAAACACACAAATTTGGTTACTTGCTGATACATGCATACATACTTACTTGGTACATACAGGGTGCATTGCCCTCAATCTAACGCATATCTCGCCGCATACATGCAGGTGGCATGTAGGAGCGGAGGAGAACGCTGCCTACGCTTTTCACGGTAGCTACCAGTACCGTACCTACGCCCTCTCTGTAAGTACAAGTTGTCAAGTTACTACCTGGAAGCAGACAAATCGGCTGCAGAGCAAAGCAAGGTACCGACAAACCCACAGATGGTATTAAATTGACATGCAGAAATCTGGGGGGGGAGCAGTTAACCAGCGTCTGGTAGAAATGTATTTCCGATAGTTGTTCACTTGTGTCTACATAATTCCAGCTCATATGCAATTTCTTGGACATTCTCTTGTTGATTCGGCGCCAAAATTGCTCGTATAGGCCAATAATCTTATTTACAATGAAGCTATTGGTCATTACACGCCTCGTGCTCCTGCAATCCAGTCCCTGAAAAAGCACTTTACTATGCCCATGCATTGCAACTTATGGTCAACGGCCACGGGACCCTCTATATAATTGTTACTTGGAAGCTCCTACAGTTTACAGTGCAGACAAGTCACAAATCTAGACGCAGGTAGCCGGTGTACTTTTACTGAAATATCTGTTTTGCAGTCTACAAAATACGTGGCTCGCGACCGAAAGTCGGACACTAACGAACCGTGACTAATTATGAATCCAAGTACTTAATCACAGAATTGGCTCAGCCGAGCAAAGCAACGGCAGTTTTGAAGTGGACTGACTTGGAGTTGCCAGCCAGCCAGCACAGCTCAATCTTTCGCTCGAAATGTACCTTTTTGGGCATGTCAGTTGACTTTTGGTCTAGTATTTGCACTTTCATTTTGTATATATATTATTGGTCGTTTTCTCTTACTCAACCATGCTGTTTTGATTTGGCCATGACAGGTAATTTCATCTTGATGTCGCGGTTATTTTTCCACTTCTATCGCGACATTCAACGTTGCTTATATCCAACAAGTGTGGATCATCTTGAGCTCGCTTGTCCCAAGTTTATTGACCAGGCTTTATCACCAAAAAAGAAAAAAAAATATATATATATACAAAAAAAAAAAAAGCCAAGTTTCTCCACATGCAAATCCTCAAAAACAAAACAAACGAAAAGTCCATTACAAAAGAAGCGTCTGGCGGCGGCTACAAGGTCGTTTTGATGTTGCAACTCGCAAATCACTTGTCAGAAAGGGGCCGCATAGCCGGGGCCGAAGCAGGCCAGAACTACTAGCAGTAGTAGTAGTAGTAGTAGTAGTAGTAGTAGTAGTAGTAACAGCAAGCCGAGGCCTTGACTAGCCTTTTGAATATCTCACAAAGTGACTTGTCAGCTTCATGTTGTTTTCTGTTTTTTTTTCTTTCTATTGTTTGGGGACAAGAAAGGCCTGGAACGAGATCTACACTCTAGATGCATATCTAGCTTCATCTTAGTATCAAACATGGCGTGAGTAGGACATTGAAAACTAAACCAAGAGACTCTTCATGAGATGCTAGCGTCTAACTTGATACACAAGTTCTAAAGGGCCAATAGCAGTAGCCAGCCAGTGTCAACAGGCTCCTCACTAACGTCGGCTTATCCTGCCGTCACATCTGCCAACTTGGTCCAAGGGATTTCAACTAATTTAAACTGATGGACTTTTTTTTTTTTCTCTCTGCCGGCCTAGCGCCGTTGCAGCCGCATGCACTACCGTTTGCTCCTTTGTTTGCTGTTTTTGTCAGCTATCGTCGTAGGCGTCGTCGTCGTCGGTGGTTCCATTTCGGAGTAAGCCTACTTGGCCATTTAAAAGTACTGGATTAGGCATAAATCAGCAAGACGTACTTGCTTACTACGTACTTACGTTTGCTTGCCAGCTTATTTAGTGTCCAAGTCACCACCCAAAAAAAAGTGTGGCTAGCCGTTTCTGTGTTGTTAGTGCTGTTTGACACATGAATTTCACAACTAAGAAACAACATGTCTTGGGTTGTTTTAGAAAAAGGAATAGGGACCTAAAGAATTGTCTGACATGCCGTGGCTCTTTTACGTGTGCAACTAACGCTAAACCCGAACGCGAATTGGTTTATGGTCAACTACAAGTACAAATCGAACTTGGCATCGTTGTGATATTCTATTCCCAAGAACAAAACCAGACCGCTCGATGAAAAGTTCGTTCTACGAGCATAATATCGACAGTGCCCGATAGCCCTGCATAAATGGCGTTTCATGTTTCCCTGTCAGGCCTAAAGTTGACATGGGAAAAGAAAAAGAAAAAAAAAAAAGAAAAGAAAAAGAAAATAGTAAGACGGCGTCGTCAGCTTGGAAGTCCGGTATAATATTTGCGCATTGATTTTATTCACGCTTTATGCACAACAATAAGCTGTTTGCTTTTTGTGCCAAGGATTTTGTGTCCAGCGTGTTTTTTTTTTTTTTTTCCCTACACAACGAAAAGGGCCCCAGCATGGTCCCCGAAATAATGGGCGTAGTTTAGACCAGAGAATAAAGAAAAAAAAAAAGAAAAAAAAAAAGAAAGAAAAAAAAGAGGGGGGCGTAAGAACAACTGGGACGGGCCGGTCAAAATCCCAAAAGTAATCCGACAAGTTACATCTCAACCCAAAGGAGCGTCCGACTTGGTTCTTTTTGCTCTTCTCTCCTTTGCCTTTTTTTTTTTTCTTTTTTTTTTCCTCACCATTTGTCTTGAACGACCTGAAAAAGATTCTGCTGTTACCTTTCTCTTGCTGTGCTGGCAAGGGGCAACCCCCCAAAAGCCCGTCAGCCAACCATACTACAACAGGTTAGAGTCAGAGTTCCATTTTTGCGAATCCAAAGCGGCAGAACTCATTTATCATCTGTTTGTTTTCTCGTTTCCCCTCGGTCGAATGCTAATGAAGGAGTTGCTCGATAGGCCAAGTCCGTTCCGTTGGCTTTCACGCACTTGTTGTCTTGTTTGTCTGTAAACTTTTAGTCTTGACCCCACAGCGGTCGGCGGTTCTTCTGGGGTCGTCCCCCAGTTTGGCTCATCGCAATAAAGTAAAGTTAATGGCTGTCTAAAGAACAACTTGTTTTGTTTCTATAGCAGGTACTTCTCCGCAAAGTGTAAAATCAAATGGGCTCCAAAAGGCCCTGTTCTGCGGAGACGGACTTCTACTCCGTAATGTCAAATACAACATGATACGGAGTAGAATAGACAAATGTAGTGAGGGATCAACTGTCAATTTTAATTTTTTGCTCGTTCGTTTGCTTTTCTTCACGAGCGCCATTGGTTAACTCGTCATATTCATATCTCTATAGTACTCTAATACAGGGTAAGTTTGTCACTAGCAAAATTCAAAGGTCTAGGAATAAAGTGGGTATAGAGTAGGCTCAGAAGTATATATACATAAAAGCATGTGATGGATGTGATGGGTGTCGATTCCATGCTTGCTTAGAACCCAACGCTTGAGCGGAGTCCACATTCTCGGCTTCACCTCGCTGTCTTTTTTTGCTGTAGTTTCTTTTCTTCTTCTTTCCAGTGGTACTACTAGTACTACTCTTGTTTTCCTCCAGTGGTACTGTACTCTTGCTTTCTTTCCAGCGGTACTCTTGCTAGGCTAATCTTCCTCGTGGTTCTTTGTTCCTTACGCCGAGCAATGTATGTCCCACCTCGTTTTTGGAATAACTCCTAGTGTTCTTCTTTTTGTTGTCTGATTTCAGCTTCCTTGTCCTGAACAAACCAGACCAAACAAGACCACGAGAAAATAATGGGTGGGGCTATCTCGCAACCTCGCTGGTTCGCTTCTATCGCCAGTTCTTCCTCTTGAATGCTCCCTTCTTTGCCTTTTGAAGGGTACAAATGCTTCTCTGGGGATACAGCGGAGCAAGGTGGAGCCAAACTTGATTGGCTTGGGCCTTTTGTCTCGGCAGTGCGAATGTAGGCTTTCGTTTTGGGTCACAATAGTATTTAGGGCCCCGCTTTTAATTGGCTTGTTAGTGCTAATCTCCTGCCATTTAGAAGGGTCTTTTTTTTTTCTTTTTTCTTTTTCTTTTTACTCACATTGTTTCCTAAAAAGTAAAGCCAGCGGCAAAGTCAAGGTCTTGCTTTACTCCGTGGACCCTTTTGAATTTTGTTCTCTCAGCTTCAGGGTTGCATCAGACCAAATTAAGCCGGCCAGTTCAGGTTAGACCAAGACCACAGTAGTACGGAGTAGTAGTAGTAGTAGTAGTAGTAGTACTAGTACTTGCTTGTACGGGGGGCTTAACAGCTTGATGCCCGGGCCAAGTGAAGAAGTGCAAGTGGCCCGAACAAATCAATCAATCAGACAAGGGCGGGAGCGTTCCCCGGGCTCATCCTAATTGATTGAACGCTTAACCCTTGGCTGGGTCTACTTAAAGAGGGGAAATACTACTTACTAGTACATGCAGAAAGCGCAGACACGAAAGCAGGGCACAGCAGACGAGCCAGTAAAACAGTGTATGTAAAGGGAGAATCCATAAACCACGCTCCTAACGCCAAATGGCCTGTCTTTGATTCAACTCTCATTCTATAGCTTGCTTTTGCTCTGGACCTATCAAAGCCGCTTGGGTTGGGGCACTTTGCTTCCAACAAGGGGCATAAACTTCAATAACCTAATAGTACTATAAGTGCAGCAAAGGCCTAGGCCAAAGCGCTAGCCTAGCACTAAATAAGACAAAATATAGAAGTCAGCCAGCCAGCCAGCCAGCTCGCTTCGCGCTGCGGCCGATCCGGGGAGGGCAAAAAGCAGGGTCAAGTTTCTACTCAGATGGTCCCTTGCCTTTCTCAAGATTCTCATCTCCTCTGATCTAGTTCTGGTCTTTTTTTTTTTTTTTTTTTTTGGCGGCTGATACCCCTACAATAGGTACATACTTAACTGCTACTACGGCTTAGATAAGATGAGTAATATACAAGCGTAAGTACTTAAGTAAGTATGTAAAGTACAGGCAGCTCGTGATCCTGATTGCCCACTATCACGTCACGATGAAGCGACTTGAACTAATCCAGTGTAGTCATTTGGACCCTTACAATGTCTCGGTACCGATTGTTTGACAATAGTTGTCTTTTTTTTTTCTTTTTTTTTTCTTTTTTTTTCTTTTCTTTTTTTTTCTTTTCTGTCTTATCCTATGTTTGTGTAGAGATTGTTTAGTTTTGCTCTTGGCCATATCTCGCAAGTTAATAAGCATTTCCGCGCTTACCTGCTCTCTATCTGTCTTCCATACATGGATTTATCTACTGCTATCAACGGCCAAAAGACTTATCGCAGCCCAGTATCATGTGTGCCACAGTACATATTCAAGGCCATAAAACAGGGCTGCTCTTTTATCATTCTGACTGTGACGAACGGCTGCTAGCTGGCCGCACTCTTGAAATCTTAGTACTACTACTAGTAGAAGTTGGGCATAAATAAAGGCAGGGCGAGATGGAGGCGTGCTATCAAAACGAACCAGATGAGTACTGGCACGAAACAAAAATATTAAAAAAAAAATATATATATATATAAATAAAGGCTGTTCAAGGTGCCTAGACCTTGTTATGTACAAGTGAGCAATAGGCGGGATATGATACAAAAGCCCCTCATTATAGCACATGTCTGGCTATTTAGCTGGTACATGACTACCTATCAAGCACCACGAAACGAACTTATAGAGATAAGAAGAAGAAGAAAAAGAAAAACAGTAAAGTAAACAACTTGGCATACGCGAAGCTCTCGCCGGTAAACGACGTCCAATAGCCACACCAAACCAGACGCAGGTGGTCACTCTCTTCTCTTAAACCGTCGGCTCCGAGAAAGTACTTGTAAGAAGCCTTTGTGCCTTGATTACGCACCACTGCTCTCTCCGAGTCTAGTATATTCTAGTATATACTATCAGCTATACAAGAAACTTGCAGGAATCAAGATGCAATGCAGAAGCCGGAGGTTGCAGATAGAAGGTGTCATTGAGCGGGCAACCGCTACAAAGTGGCGATAGTAGCTTGCTGCTTGTCATGTCAGCAGGTGTCAGTTAAAGGTACTCGCTTGATTGACTTTGACTGATTCCTGACAAGCGGCAGCAGCTGCCAAGGGACGTAACAATCAATGTCTGAGGCCCTTTTTTCTGTTGTTCTTGGCTCTGATGTCAGCAGCATACGAAAAGAGCAGAAAATCATATATCGAAGCCCCTTGGAATCCGGGCCTCAAAGAATAAAGAAAACAGGCAGCTGTATTTCCCCCAGGGCTGGCCAAATGGAATCAGGCTGGCGGTGACTTGGGGTCACTAAAGAAGTGGATTGTTGCCTCTATCTATCAATCTATCTCGGCCGCGATGCAAATCCCGCCAGCTGGAGCACCCATCCATCACATGACGCATCCATTTCTGTTTCCCAAGCAGGTTGGTTTTACGCATCTATTTTTGTTTCCCAAGCAGGTTGGTTTTACGCATCCATTTCTGTTCCCAAAGCAGGTGGATTTTACGCATCCACTATAAACCTTGGTGGTTCTTTCGGTGACGTCGCGGTGGCCAAAAACAGCCTATATTCCTCGTGTTAAATTCTACTACGTCAGAGCTACTCTGTAGGTGTATGTGTTCTTGGTTACTGTTTTGGCTTTTTTTTTTTTTTAGCGTCGGAGACTAAAACGAATCTGGAAAAGGTTGTAGAGACAAGAAGGAAAAAGATGACGGCAAAACGGCCGAGATGATGGGAAGAATAGGAAAGGAAAGGAAAGAAAAGAAAAGAAAAGAAAAGAAAAGAAAAGAAAAGAGCAGAAAACAAGCACAATACAGTACAGCATAGCACAGCGGAAAGCAGTATTTGTGCTTTTGTGTGTCGTTGCGTTGTCCATCCATCCATCCATCATCTGTAATCCGTCATCCGTTATCCCCCCATTACAGATATTCTCGGCAATGTGATATCAGACTAAGTCGGGTCCGCAGGATGTCGTATCTGTTGTTTTTGTTCGATGTGCATTTTGGGAATGTTGTTGGCTTCTCTAGTCTAAGAGTCACTACTGACTTACTTGCTGCCCAAGATTAGACACGTGAACCGTTTAAAGAGTCACCGATAGCGAGTCGGTCAGTAAATCAGTCATACTTCCAAAAGTCTGTACTGTACAAGTACCTAGAAAAGGACAAAACAGAAACCAAAAGAAGACCGAGCCAGTAGCCCGTCCGTCTCTACAGGGCACCCGCTTGTTTGTCTGTCTTGTTTGCTTCTTCTTGTTTGTTGTTGTTGTTGTTGTTGTTGTTCAACTGTGCCTTTTCCTTGGGTTCAAATAACCAAAAGTCTACAGACACACACCTTGCCCAATCAAACCACTAGCAAAGGCAAAATCTCATCCCAAGGTGTGGGGAAAAGGCGGTGAAGCCAAAGCCACTCATTTTTTTTTTTCTTCAAACTGACCTCGTTCCGCCAAAAGAAAAAAGCAACTGTAAAATGTAAAAAGCAACCCAACGTCAAAAAGCGCAGAATGGAAACGGAAACGGACCTGGGCAAATCCCCTGCTGCCTACCAAAGCATTTCCCGGCCCGCTTTATCTTTTCTTAAACCTTGGCTGAGTTAACAAGTTGACAGGAAACCGCCAGGAGGCCGGGAAGAATGGATCGAAAATCATAGCATAACAAGTAACAAGTAGGAAAAGCAGGACAAGAAGAGGGAGATCGGACTTTCAAAAGGTAAGGGAGTAAGCCAATAGGGAGAATTTGAGTAGTGGGTTAGGAATAAGAAAAAAAAAAAGAAAAGAAAAAGGAAAGAAAAAAATAAAAAAATAAAAAAATAAAAAAAGAAAAAAAGAAAAAAAAGAAGAAAAAAAAACAAGTTTGTCTGCTGCCTGAGCTGAGTACTCGGTACTTTGCTATTTGCTAGACTCGCCACTCAAGTTCCAGAAGCCCGTTAGTATCTGCTACTTTTGTCACTACAATCAATCAATGAGCAGTGGCTTGTTTGTTCTATTAGTGAATATATAGAAGGAAAATAGCAAGTTCACGCCGACCCCCCCACGTCTTGTTCAAGGCAAGTAAGTAGTACTTAAGTATGTAACAAGTCATTCACCCAAAGCAAAGAAAGCAACAGGCCCAAACAAAAAAAAGACCGGAACTTACTTGGTAAGTACTTAAGTATGTGCAGTCGTATTGTAGACACCAGAACAGCTGTACTAGAGTAGCACACCAATCAGCGCTCATAGTCACTTTTCTTACCCTTCCGGCATTGAACCTGGCATTCACCCACTCCAACCATACCAAGACTCTAGATACAGCGAATACACCACCTTTCTTTTTTGCTGGTTTGGAATTCTATTTCTTTTTTTTTCTTTTCTTTTTTGTTTATTTTTCCTTAATTTTTTAATTTTTTAATTTTTTAATTTTTTAATTTTTTAATTTTTTAATTTTTTAATTTTTTAATTTTTTAATTTCTTTCTCTTTTTTTTTCTTTTTCTGCTTTGACATTCTATTCCTGGAAGAACAACTTCAAACGATTGGCTTAGCTTGTCTGTTTGATCCATTTCTTCTTCTTCTTCTTCTTCTTCTTCTTCTGGTAGATGTATGCGAAGCTTGCTTTAGCTATCTCGTTTGCAACTCTTCTTGGCCCTTGCTTTATCGTCGTCTGCATGTTTACACCCTCATGTCGTATCGGACTTGCAAAAAGGAAATACAGCATCTGTAAATGGTGCGCTCTGCGGCGTCGAATCGCTTGTCTGCGCAGTGCAGTGCAGTGCATCCATCTGCTAACACAGCCCGCCGGCCGCCAATGGTTGCGCGTGCTCTCGAAGCAGTATAGTCCACAAGTATACAGACATCTCTCCTTGCTGTTGATCTTCACAGATGTTATCAATGCAGTTATCAATGAATCTCGTCTACCCGCCCACCCGTTTCTACCGCTTCGCGTATTTTGTACTTACAGCAACTCCATATGCAACGGCAGATCGGGTAACCTTCTAGTACTGCAATAGTACCAACTAGGTGCTCAGTCGTTTAGCTTGATCGGCTGCCTGCTTGGCTGTCTGGCTGGTTGACAACTTGCCTTTCCTCTACAGAACGAGAGGAAGATGCATACTTGTACATTTGTAATTTACTCTACCTGCTTATCTACGCTCGGTAGTGGTGACTTTCTCCAGCCACTCGCCAGGCTAACTAGCCGGACTTCCTGCCCGTCTTTGAAATTGACGAACCAATATATCACATATTGCATCTTCAAGTTGAACAACCCATGGTATGGTATGGAATTGCATTCTTTAGCCTGGCACGTGACCTTAGGGTTATGCGCATCTGTACTACGTACTAGTAGTACCACCACCCATATGGGCCTTTACGCATGTTATTTCAAGACATGAGCTGTTGTGGTTTTTTTTTCTGTGTCTTGGTTTTTGTCCGTTGTCTTGTGTTTACTGTAAGGACTGGAGCCTACAGCACAGCATGCTCTGTAATGTCTTGTGTCAATCTTGAAAACGCCTCTGTCTATACACCAAAGTTTCTAGCGTCAAGTGCCCGTCTTCTGATGGTACAAGACCGGTGATAATGTGGTGCAACCAAAGAGGGAATTAAAGCGTGTACCGAATTTCGTGCGAGTGTGGCAATTAGCACCTTAGTTCCTCTGTCACTCTTTGCAAGTTGTGGTCTAATTTAATTGTATTTACTTTTTGTAAGTTGTAGTCTGTTTATTAAAAAAAAAATACAATAGGGTTAGGGTGCAAAGGAACAACCCCGGCTAAATACTTCGTTTCCAGCTAGTGACACTTTGCGATAATAACACCCAACATGGGATCCCAAGCTCGCTCAAGCTCCAAATCCGCCTCATCTCTGATTTCACAGCCATCGTTTGCTTTCCTTTTCTTGATCAATTAGCCAGTATTTACTGTCTGGATACGGTAAAATGGCTGGCAAGAGAAGCATTCTACACATTACGCCAGCGCTTGTGGCTTTGCTGCCGCAAGTTTTGGCTGTTTCGCACCACGCTGTCAACACGGACGTTTATGCTTATCCTCAGGTACTTTTCTACTTGGTGACTTTCCTTGATTGGCCACCGAAGCATCTTGCTAACACTATCAGTACGATATCGTCTTTGACAATGACTGGATTCTCCCCGAAGAAGCTCAGGCTCTGCTAGACAAGCAGACCGGCGCTCCGGCTGCATCGGCCAATGCCGTGCCGGGGTCGGGATCAGACCTTGTCGCCTCTTCTGGCAGCGACGCTAACGCTGGCGCCGACTCTGGCAAGCCCGATGCGCCCGAGACGTATTTCCTCATGAACGTCCCACCGAGCAAGTACCTGTGCTTCATCCCGACGATTGAGACAACGTCCGCAGAAAACGCCACGGCGGCCGAACTGGCGCGCGAGAACGAGGCCAAGGAGCTTTCGCGCGCCTCGGAAACTGGCTGGGCCATTCTCAAGGCCATGGACGGCGAGTGTCTGTTCTTTATGTCGGGCTGGTGGAGCTACAAGTACTGCTACGACAGCTACATTGTGCAGTTCCACGCTCAGTCGGCAATGCCGGGCCAGGCGCCGCCCGTGCCCGATCCGCACATGGCGGCATATGTGCTGGGCCGTGCGAGCAAGGTGCACAACGAGGACGGCAACTGGCTGGACGAGGAGTGGCAGAAGGGAGCAGACGATGTCAAGTCGTCGACGACGGATATCCAGGTCAAGGGCGACCAGCGCTTCCTGGTGCACCGACTGACGGGCGGCACCATGTGTGATCTGACGAACCGCGAGCGCACCATTGAGATTCAGTATCACTGTGCGCCGGGCGCGTCGCAAGACAGCATCGCCTGGATCAAGGAAGTCACCACGTGTTCGTATCTGATGGTGGTCAACACACCGCGACTGTGCAAGGACGCCGCGTTTCTGCCGCAAAAGGAAGACGCGGCGAATGTGATTGACTGCCGCGAGATTCTGCCGGCGGAATACGCGGCGGCTGATGGCGACGAATGGTTTGCCAAGCGCAAGGCCGAAGAAGCCAAGCGCAGAGAAGAGGATACAAAGGGGCTGTTTACCATTAAGCCGGCACCCGAGTCGGTCAAGACGCAGATTACCGGCAAAGACGGCACTGAGTACCATGTGGTGGTGGGGCTGGACCAGGATGAGATCAAGGACCTCTCACCCGAGGAAATGTTGGCGTTGGCGCAGCAGCGGGCAGCGGACAGCATCAACGCCGATAACAAGCCTGGCTCCAAGGGTTCCAAGGGTTCCAAGGGTTCCAAGGGTTCATCTGGCTCCAAGGGTTCATCTGGCTCCAAAGGTTCATCCAGCTCGCCACAAGACGACGCCAAACAAGCCCTCCGCGACGCCATGGACCAATACTACGGCACCAACGCACTCAGCGACGACGACTACGCGGCGCTCTTTGACGACGCGGCCAGCGCAGCCGAGATGCTGGCCTACGAGGAAGAAGACTTTGAGGCGGACGTACAGGCTATTCTCGACATATACCAGGAGATGGCGCGCGGCTACATCAACGCCGGCAAGAAGATGCCCGAGTGGCTGCGCAAGCACCTGGATACGCTTCGCGGCACGCTGGACGAGTCGCCCGAGAAGGCCGAGTTGTTTGAGGCTTACTCGCGCGTGCGCAGCGGGCAGTTTAAGAAGAAGACGGGCGGCAAGAAGGGCGCGCATGATGATGAGGGGGAATATGCACAGGCTGGAGACGACACGGGCAGCGAGGAGGAGTATTTCCAGAAGAAGGATGAGCTGTAAGGTCTGATTCTGTTGTGTGTATTTGTTGGTTATTTTTACCTTGGGCCCTTTTTGATATTGTTTTTACCTCGGCCCTTTTTGATATTGTTTTTACCTTGGCCCTTTTCGGATGTTGTTTTTATCTTGGGCCCGTTTTTGGATGTATGTATGTTTTTGTGAATAGCGTCTTTTTTTTTTCTTCTTCTTTCTTTCTTTCTTCTATGTGAGTTGTCCAGCTGAGATTCTTTCTCAATTCTTTCCAGTTCTTTCGGCAATGCTTGGGTCGCACAGCAGGTTCGATCGCAGGCATAGCAGCAGGGGCGGCTGAATATACAAAGTACATGAGCCAAGCATGATCTTCTGTGCTCTCCTACTCTTCTTCTCTTCTATCCTTCTGTTCTCTTCTGCCCTGCTCTGTCCCATTCTGCTGCCGGCGTTGGCTAGGCTAAATGGCCTGTGATGAGACAAACTCGCAAGACATATAGACAACCCTTGAATAGGGTTATTTGACAAGCTAGTAGTATTTAAATGGTGGAGCCGGGGTACTGCTGGATTGGGCGAACAAGGGGCCTGTTCAACTCTCTGTTCAACTGTAGCAGGCTTAGCTCGGCTCAGCTGCAAGCACTTTACAGGGCCTATTGGGGCTAAATTTACAAGGCCTACTGGGGCTAAATTTACGCAGCCAATCTGAATGACGATTTAGCTCCTTTTTTTTTCTTTTCTTTTCTTCTCATTTTGATTAGGAAGAAGACACTACAGGGCATTGTTGGGACGATAATTAAACAAACTCCCCGATGCTCAGATAGATGCCTGCCTAATTGACTGCGTAATTGACTGCTTAATTGACGAGAACTAAGGTTGGAGGAGTAAATGAGTTTGGCCATGCTATAGAAAGTTCCGTGGAAGAAAAGGTACAGTTGAGCCTTTGCGCCAAGGCCGCGCCGATTTGCTGTACATGTAAAGTGAAAAAAGAGTTGGAGAATCAGACGGAACGTGCTGGATCGACGCCAAATCGCAGATTGGAAGGACGAGAAACGTAAAACACGATGGGGAAAACATGAACCCGTTTTTGTTACTCTTTTTTTAAAAAGAAAAAAAAAAAAAAGACGGGCAAGATGTTTCTCGTCTCTGACGCGCTTCGTCCGCCAGTGCGGCGGCGGCGTAGGTTTTCTGGGGGGCCCCTCAGAGGAACAAAAAGCAAAGGAAGCGGTTACAGAAGCGATTCACCTTTGCGATAGGATTGCGCGGGCTGTTAAAAACGGGTGCCCACCAAGAAACGAATAAACATTTATGCACGCTGATGGATGGGTGGATAATACGGCAGAACAGAACGTGGCAGACATTAGTGGAGGCGCTATAGCTAGCTGGCTTACTACATATAGTGGCAAATATACAGGAACAGCCAAGCGCGAATCATGGAAAAGAAAAGAGAGGGGAAAAAAAAGAGCGAAAATAGATCCTAGCTGGTCTTCTAATTACTTGTGATTGCAGCAGCTAAATTGATTGAACGAATCTGGACTGACATGCAACGAGTGGGCTGTGTTAAAAAATAAGAGCCAGGGCCAAACGGAAACGCCTAAAGCCAGTTCTTAATAACAAAAGGCTATAGGGGCTTGAGATAACGTAGAGATGATTTTCTTTTCTTTTCTTCTTTTTTTCATTTATTTTTTCATTTATTTTTTTCATTTATTTTTTCATTTATTTTTTTCATTTATTTTTTTCATTTATTTTTTTTCAGTTCTCGTTTGTGGCTTTTAGAACGCACGGAAAATAAATATCTCAAAAAAAGTAGACAGGCAAAAAATACAACCAAAATACAAACAAAAATAGGGAGGGCAGTAAAGAGAAAACTCTGGGAGGAGAGGAAGCCGGAGGAATAAAACACAAATCCCATCACACCGGAACGCGGTGCCATTGGTCGTATTGAAGAGCGGGGCTTGTTTCTTTCTTTTTTTCTTCTCGTTTCTTTTTCTCGGAATAAAGACGGTCTGTGTTCCAAGTAATAAAGTCAGCAATGAACTGAAAGTTAAGGTAAATCAACACCTGAATCAGTGAGATTGCGCTGATGGGGAGCTGGTTGAAAAAAAAAGAAAAGAAAAAGCAAACCATACGAAAGAAAGAAAAGAAATAAGTTGGTCGTGGTCTGGGAATAACCATTTATGCCCTGGTGCAAAAATGCACGAATGTTAAGCAGCGAATGTCAAGCGCAGGCTAGCTTGCCGTTAATGTTAATTCCTTCAGGCTGACGAAAATGAACAATAGAGGGTTGAAAAAAAGAGAAGAGAAGACCTGTAAGACACCGCTAAATCTAACAGAAAATAAGCATCACTTTAGTTTCGTTAGCACTGCCGAATAAGTGGTCGTGGTCTGATTGATAGCTTGGTTACGCTTAATCATCAGTATTGACTTTGTGCATGCATTCCATTCGATTTAATGCCGGCTATTTTATGTTTATAAGCTATTCTGGCTCCTCTCAGGAACAAGTGAACTTTATACCCTCCGCCTGCGTTCTTCCTGCTTCCTGCTGGACTGGCACACCCAACGCTTAGCCTTTTTTGGCAATTGGCTGCTACTCTATGTTGCTACGCCTGCCAGGGGTCGCGTCTTTCTCAGCCTTTATGCAGTTTAACCTTTATGTAGTAGTTGATGAATAAACTTGTAAATGAGCAGAGCGTAGAGTGGGTTTTCTTGCATAATCAGAGCTAGCTGCTGTGTTGATATAAGATGTGTTTTGTTTGGAGATGTGATGACTCTCAACTCTAGAAATAATGTCCTAATAGGCAGCCAACTAAATGGAAGCCGCACACATAAACCTTCATCTGTCACTTTGGAAACCACTCCCCGCCCCTCCTTCCTGAACATCTCCAAATGCGTCTTCCTACAAAATTCACCGCCTTCGGAAGCTCTTTTTTCTTTTTTACTCATTACCCCTCATCCTCATTTTATTCAAGTCTTGTTTTTCTATCCCCAGCCATCACCACCAGTCTCGTGATCCCGTCTTTTCTCTTCGCTATATCAGTAGTACATTTTCTATTCTACACGACCTGCTGTATCTCTCAGAGGTTCGCTTTGGTTTCGCTTCTTTTAGCCTTGTGATACTGCCTCTGATGTGAGTTGAGCCGGTCATTTCATGCCATGTCCTATTTGTTCTGGCTCCAAAACATTTATTCCATTCTCTTTGCCTTAACTTTAGTCTCCGCCACAGACGGACGTCCTGACTCAGATTCCAATTCGCCTTGTACAGCTCGCGAGAGTCTGTCAGTAGCACTACATAAATACTGAAGCCAATAGCTTTCTATTGTTGAGTTATGCTGTGATGGCTACGGAGCTGTCCGTCTCTACTGTTGCATTCATTGGAAATCATCAATATTACGTTGTCACCTCATTATTGCCAATAAACAATCATCGCCGAAATTCATGCATTATTCCTTTTTTGTTTCTTCCAACAGTTCAAGCTAACAAAAAAAAAACCGGCCCATCAGCGCCCAAGCAATCCTCGCCATATAATCAGCAGTACTGAATGCCATCAGATCAGTGCGGCGCTCCGAACCGACCAAAAAAAAACGCTTTGCTCGCCGCCTGCCTTGTAGGTGCATGAAAAAAACATTTGGTTACTGGCTTGTTACATACGATTTTCTTTTCTCGAGAATCACATTGCGCTGCTTGGCGTTTTTTCTTGTGAGATATAGAACTGGAACACTAAAGCGAGAAGTGTACGAAGCCCTTTTTTTTTTTTCTCTTTTTCTTTTTCTATGTGTCGTTGAGAGCGCATATGCATCGTGACGGACTAGGTACGTAAGTAAGATGAATTTGCTCGACTCTGCTTCCCTGTCTTTTTCTTGATTCTTGCCCTGCTCACTTGAATACCTGCATCCTGCACCCTCTTCTATTCCCTGCTACCCTGGACAGGCACTTTGTATCCTCGCTCGCCCATCAGTCCAACCACAAACACCACAAAACCGGCGGGCGCAATCAATTGTAGTCGTGTTTCTGCAGCACAGCCCGCGATCGCAATGTCTCTCTCCAGGCTGCTCGCTACCCAATCCAGTTTTGTGCACTTGCTATGTATGCACTTCTTGTCTTTTTGTGCCGTCGGGATTTAGTTTTTCTCGCTCGCCCAAAAACAGAAGCACGGAGAAAATCCACGGTCGGGCTGGTTTCGCCCTCAAACTTGTTTTCTCTTTTTCTTTTCTTTTGTTTTTGCTTTCTTTTCTTTTGTTTTTGCTTTCTTTTCTTTTGTTTTTGCTTTCTTTTCTTTTGTTTTTGCTTTCTTTTCTTTTGTTTTTGCTTTCTTTTCTTCTACGTTTGCCTTCTTTTGGCCTTCCTGCTCTCCTACAGCCCGCTTTCCAGCTTTCCCAAGTCCTTTTTGGCTCTTCCGCCGCCCCCCTCTTTGTATTTTATCCCTTACTTGTGCCCAAAAATCAAGTCAAGGGCCAGCTAACCCATAGACAATCATTAGCCCTTGTCTGTTATCTCCATCCATCCTTCTACTCTTGACCCTTGCTTTCTCTTTGCTCACGCTCATGCTCTTTCACTTCCGAGCCCTAGTCTTCTATTTGCGTATTGGTTCGTTCCTGCAGTGCCTTTTCTCTCTGCTGTACTTAGGCGAGCGAATTGAAGCCATCTACCTTGAGTTCAAGGCAGTCGGCAGAGAAGGCAAAGTGCTCGAGCACAGAGACGAGCTCATATGGCTTGAAGAAAAAGCCAATTGCAATAGACCAATAGAGTCCCATACTAATCTCCGCCCTGATCCAACCGGCTCTAGTTTAAGCTTTTGTACTGCTCCCAGAAAAAAAAAAAAGGATTGGCTTTGACAAAATCCCTAGGACCGGCCGGCTTCGCACTCAAACCAGGCCATTAAGCCAGAACCAAACAAACCCAGCAAAGCCATGAAAAATCAGATATTGACAGGCCTGGCTTAGACGAAACGGACAACGCCCAAAAAAGAGAGAAAAGAAAAGAAGAAATCAAGAAGGGCTCCTGACTGGCCTTCCTTGCCTGGCATTGCTTGACGTGCCGCAGGCTTGGGATCGATCTATCTGTCTGTCTGTTTGTCTTGTGTCGGTTGCTACTTTTGTTACTCTGCTGCTATTTCTTTTCTTTCTGTCGCATCTGAATCTTCCTCTTTCGCCTCTTGTCTCGTCTTTTCTTTCTTTCTTCCCTTTTTCTTTTATTCTTTTTTTTTTCCTTTTTTTTTCCTTTTCTTTTTTTCTTTTTCTTTTTCCTTCATCCTTTGCATTTGTTGCCTGACCTAACATTGCATTTCTTAAAAGTTCAACCTCGTTTATTTGCAACCTACTTACATTCGACTTACTTGCATACCTGCAACCTCCATTTTATAGACTTTTCTCAACCAGCCTTCTTGTTTATCTCGCATCTTCATTCCGCTTTCCGATCATCCGAACTTAGCCATCAGAATAAAGCAATTGTTTGTCTCTTGCGCTCGACCACCGCTACCGCTATCGCGACACTATTGCCTCTACAACATTCTTTGGCCATCTTCCCTTGGGATTTCCTGCGCGACTTGCGCTTCCCTATACACCCACATCGCGTCATTGCTTTTTCCCTCTTGCCATCCCTTGGCTGGATCTGGCTTGTATTCCGTTCAGACTTCTTGTTCTCTGCTTTTTTTTTTTTTTTTTT
>LKBB01000257.1:11472-32952 GCA_001513885.1 Thielaviopsis musarum
GGGGGGGTGGGGGGCAGTGAGAGGTATCAAGTGCTTGTATTAGTAGTAGTAGTACTTGGATTTGTTTAGATACAGTATGCGCTATATGGCTAACATGCAAGTAAGTAGGTAAGTAAGTAAGTAGTACTTGTGTTGGTAGTAGTAGTAGCAGTAGTAGTAACGCGTATATGCATAAAATGTCTTTACAAACAGGGTCGGGTTGGCCTGCAAAGTTTAAGAAAAACATGTCAGAAAAACATAGTGGCGGATCAGCAAAAACACAATACAGTGGTATTGTACATTGCATAAGCGTGAAACTTAGCGTAGCCCTAGCGGTGAAGACGCAGTACAGACGAAAAGGAAAAAGAAGCTTAGAGACAAAAGTGTGACAGCAGCTCAAAAGCCCTATGGTATCATGTACCGTACTAACTAAGTACTAGTACCAGTTAGTATAGCACTATGGCTTCGTGGGGCCCTCTCTGGGCCTTTCTAGACAATCAGGGCCAAAAGAGAAGCATCGACTCTGAAGAACACAGCAACATCAGGGTGGGTCGGCTATATTTCTTTACTTCTCAAGAGAGGCGGAGAAAAAGACAAATAGGAAACAAAAACAAACACGCCCCTCTTCATTCCCGCACAGAGAATTTTTTTTTACGGCTGACAGACAGACAGACAGACAGACAGACGGACAGACAGACAGACAGACAGACCGACCGACAGACAGACAGACAGACCGACCGACAGACAGACAGACAGACAGACAGACAGACAGACAGACAGACAGACAGACAGACAGACAGACAGACAGACAGACAGACAGACCGACCGACAGACAGACAGACAGACAGACAGACAGACAGACCGACCGACAGACAGACAGACCGACAGACCGACAGACAAGCCAACTAGACCAACAGAACAAAGCCAGCCAGTCAGCCAGCCAGCCAAGCCAACGGAATCACAGAACAGACACCTGCCATTCCTAGTGTGACGCCAGACGTGACCGCCTACAACGGGGGCGGACACTATGAGTGAGGGCCTTTTTAGCAGCATCTAACCCTGGTCGCAGCGCTTTTTACGAATACTTTCCCTCGTTTCATACTTTCCCTACTTTCCCTAATTCTATACTTTTTCGATCTTTTTTTTTCTTTTCTGTTGTCTCCTCTTTTACTTTTTTTTTTATTTTCTGTTGCCTCCTCTTTTTTTCTTTTTTTCTTCCTTTTTCTTTTTTTCTTCCTTTTTCTTTTTTTCTTCCTTTTTCTTTTCCCTCTTTTTTTTCTTTTATTTTCCTCTTTTTTTCTTTTCTTTTCCTCTTTTCTTTCCTTTTTTCTTTTTTTTATGTAGGTAGTAATTCCAGTTCTTGATACAAAGCAAAAACACCTGTGCTTTAGCTTTAAATTAATCTAGTGGACTGGGAAGTAATCTAAGTATGGCAAGTTGAAGATATACTTAGGTAAATGCAAGTTATGTATCATACATAAACTAGCAAGCACTTGGCAACTGGTTGCCTACTACAAATACACCCTAGTCACACTTCTCTATACTTTGTAGATAGATAGTATAGATTGACTCGTTCTCCACTTTGCACTTCATCTCGGATAACTCTCGAGCTAGTTAGATGCCTATCGTTTAAAGAATATCTATTTTACCTCTGAGTCGGGTTCTCTTGTTCTGCACTTTCAAACATATCCTTCCAATCCACTACTCCACTTGGCGCTTTTACTACTACTACTACTACTCCCACTTTTACTTTCAGAACCTTCCGTATCCATGTATTTGTAGTAGTATTGCTACTAAGTACACGCCGCCCACTACTCACCAAAACTACAACACCAAAGCAAGTCAGGCAAAGAAAAATAACGAAACCTAATGCACATATCTGACCAAGAATATGCAGGCTCTTCTTAGATGGGAAGGTCTTGCCCTAGTTAAAACTAGTGTGATTTTTAGCTATATGTGTAGACGAGTTCCGCACATGTGTATAAAGTAGTTTTCTTGTGCTTCATATGTGTGTCTGCGTGTTGTTGAAAGACGGATTGAACTGTAGCATTGTGATTTGCGCAGTACAACGTCTATGCATGGCTTGATATGATATACTGTTATTAGTCGCTAGTGTACAGTAGACGCTGTTTTATGTATGTATACAGTGGTATGCATATATCAGCTTATGCATGTAAAATGTTTGACCCTGGGAGCTTGGGCTTCACAGGCTAATATCATGAAGCGCTTCAAGAACAACGCATAACTTGTACTTCATGTCCAACAGTAACAACTGTTATTATTGCAAGACGTGTCAATATTAGAAATTTCAAGCCAACGCGCTAATATTTCCCACCCAGACAAAGAGGATACAGCACTCTTAAGGGCTTGTCAACTCCGCCTTTTCGACTTCCGCAACCTGGATTCCAGGAACAACACTTCATAATGGCCAGTTTTGCATGGTGCGTAGTACGTGACTTTGGGGTTTGTCCATAGTCCTTGGTTAAAGTCCAATTGTTTAATAACAATAATAAAAGGTGTTAATTAAACGATTTAGACTCCGAGTGTGCGGGGCGATAAAATAAAACGAATTAACATATATATAAAATACAGGTTTAATCGTTGCATTAAAGATTCCATCTTTGTTTGGCCATCTTATTTTTTCCTTTTTTCTCACTCACTAGGGTTGTTTTGTTGTCTCATATGTTTCCCTGTTTGTTTGTTTTTTACTTGTTTTTTTCTGTCTTGCTTGCTTTTTATCTTTATGGAACCTTGCTTTGTGCTTTTCAGCTTTGTTCATGGCTTTAGAACCAACCAGCTTTACAAACAGACAAGGAAGTAGAAGTAGAAGAAGAAGAAGTAGAAGAAGAAGAAGAAGAAGAAGAATGAAAACAAGTGTGACTTACTATGAATAAAAGAAACGACACACCTGAGGGGTATCTATAGTACGCTAGCAAACGCTGGTAAAGGAACCAACCGACATCTGTTTTACCTGAACACGGGGGCGTGCGCAGTAAGCAGCTACAGCTCCTTTTCTGAATTTTGTATATAGGTGGGCCGCCAAAGGTACAAGCAAAGAGAAAAATAGCTCTAACTATCCTATTCGGAACATACAAATATCAGCATCCCCCTCCGCTTCTTTAGAATCTTGAATGTTCGCCTGACTTCTCTTGGTATCTTCTATTCTTTGTTATTTATCTCTTCTCCTTCATCTACCTGGGTCTGTTCTCTACCAGAGTACTATATCGAGTGCATCCATCAACCGTGGTTTGCTCTGCGCCATACTACTCGAGGACCTTCAACCCACATATAAGACGCCCGTCTTATAAACTTTATAAAGACTGGCCACTTCCGCTTTTCACAAACATCCGAAACTTTCAACTACCTCGTTCCATCCACCCACCTTCTTACATTCAGACCCCGCATCTTCCACCGTTGCCCTCTCATTTTGTCTAGTAATTGCCGAGAAATCTGCAATTTGTGCCTCCCCTCTCGACCTCTAGCAACTTGTTTGCTGTGCGCATGCTTTGACCCGCCTGCCTTGTTACTTGTTATATTTCTTCCCTTGCCTCTAAATTTTTCTCTTTCCTGCTGTGATTACCACAACTATACGGAGATCTTTCTTTTATGCATATCCCATCTTGTTGCCCTTGAGAACAATCATATCCGGCATTCAATATCTACTTTGCCATCCATCTCCGTCATCCCTTTAATCAAATTTTAAAATGGCGAAAGGCCGTTTTTCTTCTCCCTCTAGACGGGGCGAGAGCTCTGACAGCTGCGATGATATCACCGTGGCTCCCGCATCCAACGTTCCACCTTTTCCTGCTAGCCAGATGCTCGTGCTGGGTAAGTCTCGATATGCCATCAATCGTACAAGACATGGCCAAAAAGAAAAAAAAAGAAAAAAAAAAAAACTAACAAATCATTGCCCTCTAGCTATGTGCCGCATCTGCGAGCCTATTGCCTTCATGTCCATTTTTCCGTACATTTACTACATGATTGAGGACTTCCATATCACCGACGACCCCAGTCGGATTTCTGTTTACGCTGGAATGGTCACATCTGCCTTTACACTGGCCGAATTTTCTACTGGCGTTATCTGGGGCAAGATCAGCGATAGAGTTGGCAGAAAGCCTATTCTGCTTTGCGGTCTAGCGGGAACGGGCCTTAGCGCTCTTGTCTTTGGCTTTGCTCCTAGCCTTACCGTTGCTCTCATTGCTCGTGCTCTGGGCGGTCTGCTCAATGGGTAGGTCTTTTATTTCTCTTGGAGTTTTGGTCAGCTGCTAACCCGCCAAACAGCAATATTGGTGTCCTTCAGACCACCGTTGCCGAAATGATCACTGTCAAGGAGCACCAGCGTATGTTTGAACCCATGCAGTTGTCGATATGGAATTTCAAGCTAACATAGTTCCCAGCCCGCGCCTACACCATAATGCCTCTTGTTTGGTGCCTTGGGTAAGTTTTAAGTTTTGCTGTCCTTTCTGTAGCCTTGCAATACTAACATGTTCTCAGCTCCATCATTGGCCCCATGATTGGTGGTGCCCTCGCTCGCCCCTGCATCAGCTACCCGTCCATTTTCCCCCATGGTACCATTTTCGACAAGTACCCGTACCTTTTGCCCAACCTGTTCAGCGCCATTGCCGTGTTCTGCGGTCTCATTATCGGCATTCTTTTCCTCGAGGAAACGCACCCCACCAAGAAGTACCGGTACGATGTTGGCCTCGAGACGGGCAAGCGCATTATTTCCTGGCTGGATACCAAGTCGAACAAGTTCTTTAGTCACGGGCCTAAGGGGCCTCTGGTTCAGGAACCTATGTACGAGCCGTACGAGGAGCAGCTTCCTGGCTATTGCACCAACGAGAATTCGCCCTCTCTGACGTCTGTTCACGCGCCTGACCCGCAGGAGCCTCTTGATCTCAACGAGCCCCGTGAAGACCAGCCTCTTCTCCAGGGTGGCCGCCGCGGCCCCAACTTTGACTCTATCGGCAGACCGCCTGTTGAGATTGAGCAGCCGGCCAAGACCTTTACCAAGCCCGTCATCCTGAACATTATCTCGTACGGAATTCTTGCTTTGTGAGTCATTTCTCCCCTTGATCTTTTGGATCTCTCAGTCTGCTGGGCCTCTGACTAACAAGGATTGTAGCCACACGATGACTTTTGACCAACTTTTCCCCGTTTTTCTCAGCACCAACCCCCCAGAGCACCGCAACGTCCACCTTCCCTTCAAGTTTGTCGATGGCTTTGGCTTTGACACCAAGATTATTGGAGTGATTCTCGCAGTCCAGGGCGGTTACTCGATGATTTCCAACTACTTCCTCTTCCCCATGGTTGCCAACTTTGTTGGCCCGCGCCGCCTGTTCAAGATCCTCGCCTCGACTTACTTCATTCTCTACCTGGTCACGCCCTACGTTGTCCTTTTGCCCGAAAACATTCGCATGTACGGCGTGTACCTGCTCGTGATCTGGAAGTGCACCTTCTCAACCATGGCTTACCCCAGCAACGCCATTCTGCTGACCAACTCGGCGCCCAGCAACCTATCATTGGGTACGATCAACGGTATTGCCGCCTCTACCGCCAGCCTGTGCCGCGCCTTTGGCCCTACCATTTCCGGCTTCCTGTATGCTGCGGGTCTGCGCACTGGCTACTCTGGTATGGCGTGGTGGAGCAGCGCCCTTGTCAGTCTTGTGGGTGCTGTTATTAGCCTGTACATCACGGAGCCCAAGGGTCGCCTCGATACAGATGATCAAGACGAGGAGTCTTCTATCGAGACCTCTTCGTAGTCTTGGTCTCTTGTTTTTGCTCTTTGTTCCCATTTTTGCACTTTTTTTTCATTTTCTTGTTTTCTTCCCCTTAACGATTTATGCATTTCTTGTTTTGTCGGCCGAATAATGTCCAGGTCTTTCTGGGGTTGTTTTTGTACTGTCTTTCAGCGACGTTTGGCCTATTTCCTTTTTTTTCTTCTTTTTTTTCTATTTTCTTTTACTTTTCCGTTTTCTTTTTGGTTCTTACCTTATGGCACGTGGAGTGTCATTCAACGGAGATATTGTTTTGATTTTCTTTTTTTGCGGACAACACGATAGAGGCATTTCTTTTTTTTTTAGTTTTTTCTTTTTCCTTTCATTTACACACTTTTCACAAATTGGCGGGTATCATTTCAACTACATGCGTTTTAGGAGCTGTTGGGGTTTACGGTTTTCTTGTTTCTTGCTTGATCTTTTTTTATCATCACTTGGCTATTGTGATTCATGGTTTGGTGTATCTAGTTTTTGACTAGCCATAAATGCTAGCTATTGCTATCTCAAAATGGAGTTTATATAACTACTATTGACATTATATTTGCCCTTGACACTTGAGAATTTCCATTTAGATATTTAAGGTTTCTTTGACATGTCATAACAAATGTTAGCTATAAGCTGACTTGAGTTAATTGGCGATTTTCGGTAACATATTATGTAAAAAAAAAAATCATATTTTGTGTTACAACAAACGGGATGCCAAGTTCCCAGCCGATTGTTAATGATGATGATCAAACGAGACGTCGGCTGTGGCGCAGCGATACGGATTTTAAGTCTTGAATATTGATATATTGAGAGCTGTTTACATGTGCTAGTGAGTGAAGTCCTTCCGAGAATGGCTGAACTATAGACAAACCCGCATGAACGGATGAGCCGTTTTTTGTTTCCCTACTCAAAGTTGGGGCTCATTGTTTGCCGTTGGGAGTTCGACTTTGCTTATTTGCTGTTGTAGTAGAGAGACTTGTCCGACAAACCGGCAGAGAGGAAAAACAAGGGGACGACGATGGAAGTTTTAGGGCTTATGCATAGGCTAATTTTATAGCTAAACTAAGCTACGGAGTAGCTAGTTGATGAATGCTTACGCTGCAATTGGGTACTAAGCAGTGTAGAAAGCAAGAAGAACAGGCGGACAAGGCTGTGGGAGTCAAGAATACTTTCTGATTGTGAGTTACATATATTTGATGCTGTAATAAATAAATAAAAAATGTCCACCTGCAGAGCGTTACAGCTGAGGTTCGTGAGCCCACAGTCATGGGTGGGGTTAAGCGGCTCTGGGCTTGCTGCTTGATGCACGCCAGGAAGTGGCAAATGTTCAGTTACTGTGTAAGAGATGTAGTACACGCACAAACTGGTAGCGAAGAAAAGAAAAGCCGCCAAAAAAAAAAAAAAAAAGCTGCTGACAAGGCACTGCTTGTCAGCCGCGGGAAAGAGAAGTTGGTTAATGTTTGGCCCAGTTCTTGTGATTACGCATACTTGCTATACAGCACTACGTAGAATAAGAAAAAAGGGAAGAAAAAAAGCTTGAGAGCGGAAGGACTTGCGAATCAATTGATGGATGAGATGGATCTGCTTGAGTAAGTTCCTCCACTAAAAATACGAGTAAAAAGAACTTTGCTTCTTTTCCATACACATTTTGAGTATTTTTTTATTTCCCATTGTTTTTATTTCTCTCTTTCTTCTTTCTTTTTCTTTTTTTCTTTCTTTTTCTTTTTTTCTTTCTTTTTCTTTTTTTCTTTCTTTTTCTTTTTTTCTTTCTTTTTTTTTCCTATTCTTTTTTTTTCTTTTTTTTTTTCTTTTTTGCATTTTACATCGCGGGCTTATCAAGTTGCGGCTGCGCAAAATGCCCTTTATCCATTGATGACAACTCTTAATATTTTCCCGGGCTGTTAATCCATTTAACGCCTGCTTTTTCTTGGCATTTACAACACGAACAGCCGCCAAAACAATTTTTTTTTTCTTCTTTTTTTCCCGCTGTTGGTTCGTCGCAACGATAGCTTATCTTCGGCGCCGCCTTTTTAACCCCTTCAGCGCTGAACTGAACTTTGGGTCACCACAGAATAAACAGAGAGAATGAGAGAAAATCCACGCTGCCGATTTGTCAATTGAAAACAACCCCCCCCCCCCCGCCTTGTTGAACTTCTTGGATTGCCACTTCTACTTCTTTGTAACCGACAAGACAGATCCCTTGAATCGTAATTGCTGGTGCTACAGTTGGCCTGAAGTGTCTTGCATTACCCTTGTTTTGTTGACATTTTGTTTTCTCAAGTCTTGTTTCTGAATACTCCCGGTGCCACTCTATCTTATCTCCCTCTCTCCGGCATTCGGAGGCTTTTTGTTTTCTCGGGTCTCTCGATCTGTTCCGATTTTTGTCATCTGCGCCTTGATCTCACCCACTTCTTCCACCACTACTGCAGCAATCCAAGTTCGGCATGGCGTCCAACGGCCCGCCGCGGCAGGACCTGTTATCGGCCGTTCCCGCCAAGCGCCATCGCCAGCCGTCGCCCGATCCGGCTTCCGTCTCAGTATCGACATCAATGATAATGTCAACTCCCATCACGCACGACCTGCATCAACCCTCGCCACACGCCCATTTGAATTCGCCCACTTCGACCATCGCTGACACCGATACCGCCATGTCCGGGGCCGATGCGACTCTGACGCCCACGCAGTCTACTATTGCTACCACTACTACTTCACATACTCCCCGCGTTATAGCGCATGCTGCTAGCGTTGTGAGTAACGGCACAAGCAAGGGCGGCCAGAGCAGCAACTTCCGCAATGTCAGCGCGTGCAATCGTTGTCGTCTGCGCAAGAACCGCTGCGACCAGAAACTGCCCAGCTGCGCGAGTTGTGCCAAGGCCGGTGTCGCGTGTGTGGGCTATGATCCCATTACGAAGAAGGAGATTCCGCGAAGGTTAGTATTAAGCTAGCTAATTCCCATGGCTGCGATTGTTGTTTGCGCTGCTGCTGCTGCTGCTGCTGCTGCTGCTGCTGCTGCTTTGGGTGCGCCATCGGAAGGGAGCCGAGTCTAGAACAAAAAGAAGAAGGATGGAAGAAAAAGAAACAGAAAGAAAAGACCTGCATCCTCATGTCGTACAAGTAAACCTTGCTGACCGAAACCGCCAACTTTTGATAGTTATGTCTACTACCTGGAAACCCGCGTCCAAACCCTCGAGGCCCTCCTGCGACAACACGGCATCGAAGCCCCGCCCGCAAGCGACCTCGACATGTGCTCCAAGCTGGGCTTTGGCCCGGCTAATCTCCGCTCTGCCGTCACCCCCGCGCGATCGGCCGCCGGCCAGACAGACCCCGACTCGGACATGGCCGGCGCTGCCATCCCCAAGGGCCAGTCCAACAGCCAGACCGGCGGCATGCCAAACATAATGAGTGCGTCAAAGCCAAAGTCTCTGGCTTCAGCCTCGGGTGTGTCATTTGCCCGCGTCGTTTACGCCGCCGTGCAACACTCGGTGTCTGACACGCCGGGCACAGCAGGCTCCATGGCGGGAAACATTGGTGTAAGCGCCAGTGGTACCGGCGGCGTGCGCCAAATCGGGCCCAATAACAACAGCAGCACGTCGATGCGCGACTCGTTCTTTGGCCTGCACACCAGGCCAAGTATCCGGCCAGCGCCGTTTCCGTCCAAGCAGGTGGCGCTGCGTCTGGTCAATCTGTACTTTGAACACGCAAATCCGCAGATCCCCATTCTGCATCGCGTCGAGTTCATGAACACGTTTGACCAGGCGTACGCAGCTAACCCCGTCCGCGGGCCGCGCGAGCTGTATCTGCTGAACATGGTGTTTGCCATTGGCGGCGGCGTCATTGTCGGCGAGCCGATTCGCTCACAGGCGCGAGCTCCAGCTCAAGCACCACTGCAAACAACTCAAAGTGCAGGTACTACAGCTACTACTACTCTTACTACTAGTACTAGTAGTACTGGAGACGGCGAGAGTAGCGATCAGGCGCAACCAGAGGAATATCATGCCAGCGCCATTGTTCATCTGGAATCGTGCTTGAGTAACAGCACAGGCAGTCTGGATGTGCTACAAGCGGTGTTGTTACTCGCCAACTTTGCGCTACTGCGGCCTGTGCCACCGGGTCTTTGGTTAGTTTGTTCTTAGGGAGCATGAGGACTAGTTATTTTTAGCTAACCTTGTTTTAGGTATATTGTTGGTGTTGCTGTCAGACTCGCCGTCGATCTTGGCCTGCACTACGAAGATGGTTCCGACCTTGACCAACCACAGCAGCAGCAAAACGCCGCCGACAAGCGCTCGCACGACCAAAACGCCCGCGAGCGTGGAAAGCGCATGTACATTCGCGACATGCGCCGACGCCTGTGGTGGTGCACATACTCGCTCGACCGGCTGGTGAGCACCTGCGTCGGCCGCCCGTTTGGCGTCAGCGACCTGCTCATCACCACAGAGTTCCCCTCGTCTATTGACGACCGCTACATTACGCAGGCCGGCTTCATCGACCCGCCCGACATGGACATGGCCGAGCCATCGTATAAGAACGTGTCGCTGCACTACCTGCGCCTACGCCTGCTACAGTCGGAGATTCTGCAGGTGCTGCAGTTCAACCAGGCGCGCGTCGCCCGCGACAACGGCCAAAACAGCAGCAACCCCGACATCCACAGCCACCTGATGTCGCCGTTCCTGGCGCGCTTCGAGTCGTTCCGCGCGTGGCGCATCGACATTGACCGACGGCTGTTTCAGTGGCGCGCGCTGGCGCCGACGCGCGAGGAGACGGGCGTGGCGTTTTCCACTGAGTTTCTCGAGCTCAACTACTGGCAGGCTATTATCCTGCTGTACCGACAGAGTCTCAGCGTGCCGGCCATGTTTGAGAGCGAGTACAACACGTCGCGCGAGGTTAACAGTCCGTCGAGTTTTCAGGCGGAGCTGGTGGAGGACGAAGACCGCATCTACGTCAAGGTTGCCGAAGCTGGCCAGCGCATTCTCCGAATCTACCGCCAGCTGCATCTGAGCAGCCTCGTCAGCTACACGTATCTATCGACGCACCATCTGTTTATGGCGGGAATTTCGTATTTATACGCCATCTGGCACTCGCCGGTTGTGCGCAGCCGTCTGGTAAGCTTTTCATTATTCTTTTCTGCTCTCTTTTCTGATCTCCCTTTTCTGCTCTCTTTTCTGATCTCCCTTTTCTGCCTTCTTCTGCCTTCTTCTGCCTTCTCTCTGCCTTCTCTCTGCCTTCTCTCTGCCTTCTCTTCTCTTACTAACCCACCAGACCATGGACGAAGTCGACTTCACCGTGCTCGCCGCGAAATCCGTCTTTACCGACATGATTGACAAGTGTCCGCCCGCCGAAACATGCCGCGACGCATTCGACCGCACCGCCAAAGCCACCATCAAAATGGTCAACTCGCAAGGTGGCTTCGGCATGCCTCTGCACAAGCGCCCGCGCCGCTCGCGCCACACCCGCGACTGGCACTCTGTTGGCGACGAGATCCCGCTATCTGCTTCCTCATCCACCAGTGTTGCTGCGGCAGCCGCAGCCGCCATGTCAGCGGGAATGTCGGCCTCGGGCTCTACGTCGCTACACAGAGCCAAGGGATCGACGGGCGGCCCGGCCACCGGGTTCTCGTTTGACATGGTCATGAAAGACGCGCTGTCGTCGCCGTCCCTGTCAGCGACCGGTGATTTACCTGCGTCGCCGCAGTTTTCGCGGCCGCCGCGCGGCTTCGACGTATCGGGCCCAGCGAGTGCGGCCGGTGAGTCGCTCGGCAGCGGCATGTTGGCCGGTGTCGTCCCCGGGGTCAATGTTGGCATGAGTCCGCGCGAGGCCGGCACGCCGATTGATCCGTCGCTCATGAATGGTGGGCGCATGACGCCTCGGGCGAATCAATCCCGAAGTAATAGCAACAGCAACAACAACAACAACAACAGTGGGTTCATGGCAGCGTCGCAGGGCTTTGCCGCGGCGCTCGATTATCCAGCCCTTGACATGGACTTTCTCCACAATTTACCCGCCGGCGCGCCGGATATGGGCCCTCTAGATCAGGCGCCACCACTGGATTTAGGGTTTGGGCTGCATTGGGATGGCATGGGCCATGATTTCAGCGACGGGAGTGGCCAGCAGGTCAATATCTTTGACAACTTTTTCTTTGGCGGACAGCAAAATGGCGGGCCTATGTGAGGGACAACCCTGTCTGCCCATGTGGAGGGGGGAATGAGAAGGGAAAGAAAAGAAAAGAAAGGAGAGGATGAAAAAGACACGGCGGAATACATCACGATACCAAGATTACGAATTCTCATTTACAGTAAATATTATGCTTACTTATGCTGACTAGGTAGATGTCTGGGTATATTCTCGTGTATGTTGGTCATTTTTCTGTGTTTTTTGGTCTTTGCCGAATTTAAAATGCAGTAGTAGCAACAATCTCTCCTCTCGCCTCAAACACTCAGCGCTCCTATTTCGGCCCCTTGCCCTTGGCTTCCGTCTCGCCCAGCTCCTTGATGGTAATGTGCGTCTGGCCGGCCGCGTTGTAATCTTCCTGGCCATCGTGGAAGCCCGGGCACACGCCGACGGCCATGTAGCGGCCATCGCACGAAAACGCCACAGCAGCCACATTGTCTGCAAACTTGGGATACTGGCGCATTCTGCGCTTGGCCTCGGCATCCCACAGAGCCACGTTGCCGTCGCCGCCGGCCGAGGCAAACGTGCCGTAGACGGGGTGAAAGGCCAGCGCGTTGACGGGGTAGACAATGTCACCGCCGCCCTCGGCCTCGGGTGCCGGCTGGCGGTGGCACTTGAAGGCGTACTTGCGGGCCTGCGACTCGGCCGAGTCGTCGAACCACTCGACTGACACGCGGCCCTCGATGCTGGATGTGGCGTAGCCGGCGTCGTTGGGCATGCAGGCCACGGCGCGCGTGAGGAACTTGAGCGACGACTCGCGCTGCTGCCACGGGACAATCGTGATGGGCGACGCGTCTGCCGTCGAAAACGTCTCGGCCACCGTCGAGAGGTCGTAGATGCTGACCAGACGGCTAGTCATGGCGACAACTACCTTGGTCGGACTGATGGAGAGCGCGTGCGGCTTTCCGGGCAATGAGACAGAGATGGGCTTCGAGCCGGGGCTTTTGAGATTGTGGAAGTGGAGCGTCTGATCCCATGAGGCGGAAACGAGGATTGCTGGGTTGGTTAGTGATAAAGTTCAGTTCGTGTGACTTGAGCGGTTGGGTTGGATTGGTAGTGACGTACAGTAGTTGGGAGAGTATGCGACCGATCGTACTGCTGCGCCGTGCGTGCTAAGAACCGACTGCTCGCCCGTCTTCAGGTCCAATCTAAACCACCATCGTTAGTCACATACACAAAAACATCCCATCCACACGGCTGATTCAGCGCACGCAACACGCACCTCATTACCCGCCAATCCAGGCCGGCACTAAACGCCTCTGTCTCGTCCTTGCCAAAACACACCCAAAGCACCGGCGCGCGATGCTCAAACTTGTACAGCAAAGCACCGCGCTTCTCGTCGGCGTCGGCGTTATTATCATTATCCACGATGTCGTACACATAAACGTGGCGGTCCCACGATGAGGCGGCAAGACGCGTGGGCGCGCCAGGCGCAAAAGCCAGAGCCGAGATGGCGTCGGTCGGCGGCGATGCGAGATCGTATTGCGCTGCTGGAGAAAGGCGGGTGGATTGGTTAGCTGTGACTTATGACGTAGGTGGACAATTGGTTAAATAAGTCGGGGATAAGGACGCAAAGGGAAGACAAAACTTACATGGAGCCATTGTGATGGTTGTGGCTGAATGGCGATGGTTTTGGATGATGGATTAAAAAAAAAAAAGAGACAAAATATGAATGTCGACAAGTACAAATAATATTTTCTATATGCGGTAAGCTTCTGCGCTAAAGCTCACTACAACTCTATACCTGGATTTTTGCTTTGGTTAGGACTGGATTTCCTTGGCTAGGGACTGGCTAGGGACTGGCTAGGGACTGGCTAGGGACTGGCTAGGGACCCAACCCGCCTGTAGCAAAGCTGCCGCCAATACGTCGGTCAGCTCAAAGCCCACGGCAACGCCACAATCCGAGCTTCATCACGTATTGTGGCGTCACAAGCTCCAAAGCCGCAGTTTTCCCGGGGGAGCTTCCTTCCTTTCTCTGCCCATCGCAAAGAGAGCTTGAATTTCCCAGATAGAAAAAAATGGCCACCAAAAAAGAGCAACCCCACTAATGGGCCTGCAAAAAAAGAATATGGGCCAAAAAACTATGACTCTTTTTCCCATCAAATCACATTTTGCTCTCTTCCCTCACTAAACTCCCCACAGTACACCTTTGAATCGCCTCAGCCTTGTCGGCCTTTTTTTCTTCTTTTTTTTTTTTCTCTCTTGCTATTCTCAATTTTTGGCGACGCGTTTTCTCGTCTTAATAACCTCTTTTTTTACTCTCGAGCTTTTCCCTCCAATCAATTCCGGTGAATTGAAAATCCCGATTCTTTTGCCCAGCATGTCTCTAACACAATGCCGCTTCTACGAGGAGAAGTAGTATGTACAATCAATCTTGCTCGCCTGTGCCGTTTTTTTTTTCTTGTGCTTTTTGCATTTTCCCATATGTCCTGTGTTTCGGTCATTGGTGGGGCCCTAGCTGGCTGGGCGTTGGCCTTTATTTTTTTTGTTAGGAGGGGGAGGGGTCATGCCTCCCGCCGAGCCCATGGCCTAGGCTCGTTGTCCCGGTACCGACCTTGATGCCGCCACATTTCTCCCTCGCCCGGGACAACCACCCACCATCCTTGCCAAGGAAACATGCCGTCGCCCCGCCGTCCTGTTGCCGGATTTGGACCCGTTGCTAACCATGGCTTTTCGCCCGTAATTTAGTCCCGAGGTGGATAGCTTCGTCATGGTGAACGTTAAGCAGATCGCTGAGATGGGCGCTTACGTCAAGCTTCTGGAGTACGACAACATCGACGGCATGATTCTGCTCAGTGAGCTGTCCAGACGGCGTATCAGAAGTATCCAGAAGCTCATTCGTGTCGGTCGCAACGAGGTCGTCGTCGTTCTCAGAGTAGACAAGGAGAAGGGTATGTTGTTGTCGCACAAGGGTTTTCTTTGATCTTTGTCTCAAAAGTCCCGCTGGCTAACAATGCGACTGCCTTTTCATTGTTCTTTAGGTTACATTGATCTGTCGAAGCGCCGTGTCTCGGCCGAGGATATCACCAAGTGCGAAGAGCGCTACAACAAGAGCAAGATGGTTCACTCCATCATGCGCCACGTCGCCGAGAAGACCAACGTCCCCATTCTTGAGCTGTATGAGACCATCGCCTGGCCCCTCAACCGCAAGTACGGTCACTCGATCGACGCCTTTAAGATTTCCATCTCGTATGTCGCCACTATATCTGTTCTGTTCCTGGCGAAGCTATATTTAGCTAGCCCATCCCTTGCGCCAACCATGCTAACAAAACTTCCCACCATAGCAACCCCGACGTCTGGAGCGATATCACCTTCACGAACCCCGTCATCGCCGAGGAACTCAAGTCGTACATCAGCAAGCGTCTGACTCCCGCCCCCACCAAGATCCGTGCCGATATCGAGGTCACCTGCTTCGGCTACGAGGGCATTGACGCCGTCAAGGAGGCTCTGCGCACCGCCGAAGCCCGCAACACTGAGGAGACCCAGGTCAAGGTCAAGCTGGTTTCGCCTCCCCTGTACGTCCTGACCAGCACCTGCCTGGACAAGAGCGTCGGCATCACCCGCCTCGAGGAGGCCATTGTCGACGTGCGGAAGAAGATTGAGGAGGCCGGCGGCCACCTGGTTGTCAAGATGGAGCCCAAGGCCGTTACCGAGAGCGATGACGCCGAGCTGCAGGCCCTCATGGAGAAGCGTGAGCGTGAGAACGCCGAGGTTAGTGGTGACGAGAGCGTCAGCGACAGCGACGACCTTCCCGACATGTGAGCGGTGTTTTTTGTTCTTTCTGCTTTTGTTTGGGTTTTTTTCTTCCAGCTTTGTCGCTCTCGCCCTTTTTTTCCTATGCTGCGGCTCGGGTTTTCGGTTCGACTCGATTCGACTTGTCCGACTCGGCTCCTTTGATACGCCTTAATTTCTTTTTTTTTTCTGTCTGGTCAAAAAGCATTTTCTTTGAATCTTTTTTCCTGCCCTTGCCATTCCTCTATTCCGTCTTTTCCAATTGCTGTCGCACCCAATGAATGTCGATCCAGTCGCCCCATTCGTCAACGCCCGGTCCCTTTCAAAACCCACGGGCTCTTTTTATGCTGGTGTTTTCTTTATTCCGCTTTGCGTTTTCAATGGTTTTCCATAGAGGGTTTAAAAAAAAGAAAGAAAAAAAGAAAGAGATGCGAATCGAGGCTGCAAAATATGGGAGCGTCAGATACTCACTGATTATTGTGAATATTGTTGGTGTGTGAGATGAAATAGTGTTTTGTTCGGAAGCTTGTCATAGATGGGTTGCTCCAAGGCGAACACGCGCCGCAAAAGGAGAGATCGACACAAGGAAACAAAATCTGGGGCGCTGGGATGAATAAAAAAAGTATAGAATATGCCATGATTTAGATTAGTGCTTTCGCGGTGAGGTCATCACGTACTCATGTATGAAGTCATTTATATTAACCGTCTAATCATGCTTCTAATCCGGTCGTAGATAATTTAAGAAGTCCTTTGGATTGTTTGTATTGATACGATTATGCTAGAGCAAAATCATGAGGGTGTACAAGTAGTTTGTCAGTTGAGTAGTTGTACGCACGGTAACACAACAATACTGTCTTATCGATAAGGAAACGCCGAAATGCATGAATAAGCAGCTTGAAGCCAGTAGTCATGAGTTACTCAAAACGGTTGGTATATCGTGTTTTCAAAAATATCTATGCGTTGCTCAGCTTTAGTTTAGTCTAGGAAAAAGCCCAAGTTATGAGCAAAGAGTTCGGATACAGCGACGGAGTCGGGCCGGAGATACCTATAGCAACCCTGGTAACCCTATCTGTGGCGGTGTCAAATTCTGCAAAGCAATTTAGTGGGTACAAATACTCTAGTACAGATTGACTGTTTAAAGCATTCTACCATTTAATCAAAAACGAGACTGACCGAGACAATATCAAGGCGGCTCTTTTTTGGTTTATTTCCATCTTTGAATCGAGGCTCTTCGTCCAGAAATTAAATCACAATCCAACCAACCGTCTTTCGTTCACTTTGTTTTCTGCATAATCATTTGTTAAGTGCCTGCAGAGAAGTAGAAGTTTTTGAATTCTTTAGATTTACCTTCTTTTATTTAACTTGAATTTTTTTGCTGCTTTTTATTTTTATTTATTATTTTTTTTCCGCTCTTTTTTTTTTTCTGGAACGGGCCCGATCCCGATTTTTCGCCTAGACGATTTTGACCAAGAAATCAAACTTTTTTTTTCTTAAACATTTTTTTTTTTTTACAGGGCGGCCACTAAACGAAGGGCCCCGAAAAAATAACGGCCATTTCAGCATAGCACACGCCGGCTGCATTTCACCAGCAGATTCTCCAAAGCAATATTTCCAATTCCTAGCCAATTGAGTTGTTACTCTGGCATACAACTCATTCAATTGATTTACTCGAACCCAAATTCGCTTTGGAAGCTAGAGTCGACTGAGAATCCTGGTGCCGGGTTGAGACCGACCGAGAAGCAAGCGAACGAGTCAGCTTGGTTGGATTGGCTTGTGATCGAGACGAAACGAGAATAAACGAAACGCATCGAGACGACCCGAGCCGACACGGTTAAAAAAAAAAAGTAGGCAAAGCTTGATTTGCGCCGCACGTACTTGCACAGAGAACCAATCGACGTCACCGACCGAACGAATACACCCGGGCCAGGCTTGGAGGAGATCCCGGAGAGCCGGCGAGCGATAACGACGGCGGACACGATCGGCCCCGGACAGATAGTCTGTTTGCCGGAGAGAATATCCACGGACCAACAACGCGCGGATATTTCGACAACACCTTCTGCCGACGCAAAAAAAAGAGGAAGAAAAGAATCACAACAAACACAAGACACAGAAAAAGCGTCCATGGCGGGGCCCTCGCACTGTCAGAATGCCAAGGACTCACGGCACCAGAGGAGTTTCTCAGAGGAAGAGGAGGAGCGGCCGCCCTATCTTCATGTATGTGTTCCGGCAGACCCATGAATGGATGTACTGACTGACTAATCTTTTTTTTAAACAACTGTAGGCCATGCTAGCCGGTGGTTTGGGCGGCTCGACGGGCGACATGCTCATGCACTCGCTGGATACAGTGAAAACGCGACAACAGGGAGACCCGCACTTTCCGCCCAGATATGCGTCGCTGGGCTCTTCATACTACACGATATGGCGACAGGAGGGTATCCGTCGAGGCTTGTACGGCGGCTGGCAAGCGGCGCTTCTTGGATCTTTTCCGGGAACGGTGCTCTTCTTTGGGTCGTATGAGTACAGCAAGCGTCTGCTGATAGACGCCGGGGTCCAGCAGCACGTGTCGTACCTTACTGCAGGTGAGTTGCTACTAGTACATAGAGCAATAACGAGCAATAGCAGAGAAAAGCCACAGGCTAACAAAGACTATAGGCTTCATTGGAGATTTCGCTGCGTCAATCGTATATGTGCCCTCGGAGGTGCTCAAGACGCGGTTACAGCTACAGGGCCGCTACAACAACCCCTACTTCAACTCGGGCTACAACTACCGCGGCACGGTCGACGCCGCCCGCACAATTGTCCGACAAGAAGGCTTTTCCGCGCTCTTCCACGGCTTCAAGGCCACGCTGACGCGCGACCTGCCCTTTTCCGCACTACAGTTTATGTTTTGGGAGCAGTTTAGCGCCTGGGCCAGACACTACAAGCAGAGCCGCGACATTGGCGCGCCGCTCGAGATGTTGACGGGCGGGCTGGCGGGTAGCTTGGCCGGCTTCTTGACGACGCCGCTGGACGTGATCAAGACGCGACTACAGACGCAGATACCCGCTCCGGAACCTACCGGCAGTTCGGCGGCACTCAATCCGGCGGCGGCGGCAGCGGCGGCAGCAACGGCCGGCTCACATAGTCAGAAACGCGGAATTGCCACGTCGTCACCGTCAACGCACACACCCAAGCCCGGCTCGGTCAACCTGGAGACGTCGTCGGTGGCGCGCGGGCTGCGTACGGTGTACAAGGCGGAGGGAGTGGCGGGGCTGTTCCGCGGCGTCGGGCCGAGAACGATGTGGACGTTTGTGCAGAGCGGCACGATGCTGTTCTTGTACCAGCGGCTGTTGCGGCAGCTGGAAATTTACATGCCGGTTGAGGAGGAGAAGCAGCTGTGAATTTTCCGTGGTGTTGGTGGGCGGTGGTGGGCGGTGGTGTGGGATTTACGGGTTTACGGCGGTTTTCTCTTTGTGGCTTGTCTCGGGCCTTTTTTTTTTTTTTGGTAGGAAGAGGCTCGAGAGGGGCTGCACATGTGTGTATCATATTTGTACTTACTACTGGATATTCCTTATTTGTTGTCGTTCTGCGTTGCTTTTATATCCCGATTTGTTGCGTCTCCCATTATTTTCTGTCGGTGTTTGTTTGTTTGCTCGCTTGGTGTGTATCTTTTTTTTTTAGAGTATAGAGTAGAGATATACAGTCTATAGATTAGATGGTTTATTCAAGTTGACCAAGGGTAATACTAAGTAAGAGTAGTAGTATGTACGGAGTAATGACGTTGGGAGTTTGTGGTGGTGGGAGGAATTGGCCAATCAGGAGCTTGGACGTACTTAATTTTGCTAGCTCAGATCGCCAGGCCGGCAAAAAATAAACATCAACCTTGAATTCTAGCTTTCGTTTCTTCCTGCATCTAATCTTCTGCATCAAAGCGTCCTGCATCAAATCCTCTGCATTGACTCTGCAGCTTCCCGGCTTGCTGAAATCGTTGGTTTGTTTTCCGGCCAATCTTGACAATTGCTATTCTGCAACCCACGAGGCTGAGACTTTGCTGTGGTCTGTTCTTTTTCTTGTATTTATTCCCCTTCCACAAATGGACTCTGAACGAGCAACGCCATCGCGTGAATCAACACCCGTTGGCTCATCAACTACCGGAGCACCTGCCGCAGCGACGACGACGACTCCATCTCTATCAATGGCACAAAAACGAGCTCTTGATGACGGCCATGCGCCATCGGTTTCATCGCCGCTTAATCCCGACAGCAAAGCCCGCGCAGCAACGGACGACTCGACAGGAAAACCGGTGCGCGTGAAAAAGGAGCCAGTCGCCAAAAACAGCAAAAAGGATGCCAAAGCCGGCACGCCAGACCCGGCCAGCAAAAAGAACGAGGTCGATCCGGCCGAGATTTGCCCCGCAAGATATAAGCTGGCGCCGCCGCGGCCGGGGGATTTCATGCTGGCAAAGGAAACGCCACTAGTCCCAAAGCACGACTTGACGCTGCCCGATGGCCAGACCGTGGAGTTTTGCGATGCAATTGACCAGTGAGTGCCGTTGAGGCTACATAAACAAGATACTGAGCTGAGCTGAGCTGAGCTGAGCTGAGCTGAGCTGAGCTGAGCTGACATGATGGACAGTGCCTACAACAAACGCGGCTACCACTACACTCGCTGCATCGCCGATCCGCTCTTCCCCGCGTCGCACTTTTACCACCACACCGAATCGCCGCCGTACGGACCCCGAATGAACATTGAAGACTCGGCCATGCACATCTACTTTGACCGCGGCTGTCGCCACGTGACTACCGACAAGGGCTTCCGCACAGCCAAAGCCAACATGGCGGTGCGCGAGGGCCGCTGGTTCTGGGAGGTGCGCATCACCAAGGGTATTTCACGACGAGCCAAAAAGGACAATAAGGATAAGGAGAAAGACAAGAACAAGGATGTGGGCGGGCCGCACGTGCGTGTGGGCTTTGCGCGCCGTGAAGCATCACTAGATGCCCCTGTAGGCTTTGATGCGTACAGCTACGGCATCCGCGATAAAGAGGGCCACAAGGTGCACATGTCGCGGCCCAAGCCGTTCCTGCCGCCCGGCGAGGACATTGAAGAGGGCGATGTGCTAGGCCTAGAGATATACCTGCCGTCAGAGAACCTGCAGCGCAAGATCCTCGCCGGCAACTACAACCCGGCCGTGGACCGTGACGATGTACCGGCAACAGACGACCCGGAGAGCGCCGAGGCGGCAAATATCGTGCGCGATCGCATCCCGATTCGCTTCAAGTCGCACCTGTATTTTGAGCAGATTGACTATCACTCGACGCGTGAGCTCGAGGACTTGATGAACCCGGCGCCTGCGGGCAGCATCAAGGCCGGAGCGCCGGGGACCACGCCCATGTCGTCGGCCGCGGAGCCGCCAAACCCAAACCACGCACAGCCGACGCTGCGCACGCTGCCTGGATCCTACGTCAAGGTGTACAAGAACGGGCAGCCTCTGGGAACGGCGTTTGAAGACCTGCTGTGCTTTTTGCCGCCGGCGTCCAAGCCGATGCCTATGGCGCAGCCGGGCGCGCGCGAGGGCCTGGACGACGGCATGCTGGGGTACTACCCGGCGGTCAGCGTGTTCCGCACGGGCGCGGCCGAGACGAATTTCGGGCCGCGGTTCTGGTTTCCTCCCGAGGACTATGCGGAGCCGAGGGCCGGGCAGTGGCTCGGCAGAGAAGAGAGGCTGCGCGTGCTGAGGCCGTTGTCCGAGCGGCTGACGGAGCAGGTGGTGGAGGATACGGTGTATGACGTGGTGGATGAGGTAGACTTTTGGCTGCAGGATGGAGGAGGGCCGCGGGGCGGAAAGATGGAGGGGGTGGTGGGA
>LKBB01000256.1:0-32065 GCA_001513885.1 Thielaviopsis musarum
CGTTCTCGAAGGATCAACGTCGATTTTGTATGGGAAGAAATCGTTGGAATTAGTCGTCATGGAATTTCAATTCCTCAATTTTCGAAAATTGCCTATTTGGGTTTAGCGCGGAAAAAACGTACACCAAAATTGATGGAATTAGAAGTGATATTCCATGAGAATAGGTGTTACCAAATTCTTATTAAATAGCATGTAGGTTTTGAGTTTAAGTATTTTAGGTTGGATCTAGTTTCATGTTCTTGTTATTTGTTTTATTTTAGTCTATAATTGAATCTCGTATATTTTACTGCTATACTTTACAAACCTATCTATATATACCCCTTGACAATTCGTATAAATTAGATAGTTGTAGGAAATCCTGATTCGTGCTGACTGACCATGCCCAAAACGTAACACTAGGTTTCTATCTGAAACGCGAAATACGTGGAGTTAGCAGGACATGAGCAGCTAGTGCTAAGACGCAGAATTGAGAACATGATCTACTTTGCCATTCCACTTAACAGCCAATGATTTACATTGATACATACTCTATACAATAGATAGCAATTGGTATGAATTGAAAACCGCTGCCTATAAAGCCGTTGCTAGCCTAGGTTTTTGCAAATATCAGCTGCTAAATTTGCTTAGAGCTAGCGACAAGCAATAGGTAATACAAAGCTACAGCTATATTACACATATCGAGTACATTACGTACAGCTTTCCATCCGGGAGGTAACAATATCCTAGTTTTGGAATCAACGCGGGAATTTATCAATTCCGCCAATAAAAAGTAAATACAGAGGCCGCTTAAGCAAGGGGAGCGAAGTTCCCTGCAAATGCCTAGGCCGTCTCTTCCGACTAGGCGTTACAAGACAAGACAAGATGACATGACAAAACAAGTCAGGCAGGCGTGGAGAGGAGACTTTAGTATTGGGAGACGGCTAGAATTTTTTTGGTTGCACAGTTTGCAGGGCTCTGTATCAGTGTTAGTGTTAGAGGAAAAACGACAATATTGTCAGCAGTCTGTAGTAGTTGGAGAGAAAAAGGAAATCCTATGAGGCAATGAGATTAAGGGTAGTGGCGGAACGAAAATAGCTGCCACACAAAACAGAACAAGAACGGCAAACTGAAGAGAAAACAGAACAAGAACGGCAAACTGGAAAAGTGCAGTCGGGAGAGAAGAAACGGAAGTCAGATTGGGGATTGCTAGAAACAAAGAGTGGGTAATAAATAGGGAGTGTCGCCGATGCTATTCTCTTCACTTGTTTCTTGTTTTTTTTTGATCCATCAACTCTAGATTGGGTTATTCAGCTACAAGTCAGCCGGGTCGTTTTCATTCTTTTATCCTTCTTTTCTTCGTTCTCTATACTTTACACTCGTTCTTTACTCTACAAACACTCATTTTTTACACTTGTCATTACCTACTCTACAAAACCCATTCATTCAAAATGAAGTCCGCTCTCTTCCTCGTCGCCATTATCAAGACGGCTGCTGCCTCCATCGTCACCGGCGCTGCCGAGGGCTTCGCCAAGGGCGTCACTGGTGGTGGTTCGGCTACTACTGTGTACCCCTCTACCACGGCCGAGCTCGTCTCGTACCTGGGTGACTCTCAGGCCCGCAACATTGTGCTGACCAAGACTTTTGACTTTACGTCGACCGAGGGCACTGTCACCGGTACCGGCTGTGCTCCGTGGGGTACTGCTTCTGCCTGCCAGGTCGCCATCAACCAGAACAACTGGTGCGACAACTACCAGTCCAGCGCTCCCAAGGTCTCCGTTTCCTACAGCAAAGCCGGTATTCAGGGAATCACTGTCGGCTCCAACAAGTCGCTTGTCGGCAAGGGCTCTGCCGGTATCATCAAGGGCAAGGGCCTGCGTCTGGTCAACGCCAAGAACGTGATTATCCAAAACGTTCACGTGACCAACCTGAACCCCAAGTACGTCTGGGGTGGTGATGCCATCACTCTGGACGGCACAGATATGGTGTGGATCGACCACGTCAAGACTTCGCTGATTGGCCGTCAGCACCTGGTCTTTGGCAACTCTGCTTCGGGTCGCGTCACCGTCAGCAACAGCGAGATTGATGGCCAGAGCACGTACTCGGCCACTTGCGACGGCAAACATTACTGGGGCATGTACTTCACCGGCTCCAGCGACACGATTACTTTCAAGGGCAACTACATCCACCACACTTCGGGCCGCTCGCCCAAGGTTGCCGGTAACACTCTGCTGCATTTTGTCAACAACTACGTGTACGCCAACAGCGGCCACGCCTTTGAGAGCACGGAGGGGGCGTACATTCTGGTTGAAGGCAACATCTTTGACAACGTCAAGTCGATCGTTACTACCAACACTGGCCAGATTTTCTCATCGCCCAACACCAGCGCCAACAAGGCCTGCAGTGCCGCTCTCGGCCGTGTTTGCCAGCTGAATCAGTACACTTCTTCGGGCACGCTGACTGACGTCAACACTAGCCTACTCAGCAAGTTTGGCGGTAAGAACATTGCTTCGGCTTCGGCTGTTTCGGCCGTCACTGCCGTCAAGACGTCGGCTGGCTTTGGCAAGATCTAGATTACTTTTTTTTTATTTTAGTTTTAATATCTCAAATATGTCACGTAAATTCTTTGTCCCTGTGAATAACGGTTAATCTAAAGCAGATTTTCTAAATTCTATTTCTTGTTCACCTATTTCACTAAAGTCAACTCTTAGTGTTTGTTCGTCATACGTAAAATCATCGGAGTGTGGGGGCGGGCCGCTTGTCGCACTAGCGTAATCAACCCTTCCCGTCCACCTTCCGCCGTTTAGGGTTTATAGCTGTTTCTCACTCTTACAAACCCTACCGATCCCTGGTGTCGATCTTTTACCTAATGCGGCGTTTATACCCTACTATCAGCCTTGTATTTCCCAACCAATTAACAAGCTCGTGGAGCTTGGGCGTCAATAGCTTAGCTCAACTCAGCTCAGCTCAGCTTCACTACGAACAAACTCTAAGCCTTGTCTTTTTTTTTTCTTTTTTTCTTTTTTTTTTTTTTTTTTTTTTTTTTTTTTCAGTGACTGCCAATCTTACATCATTGTGTGTTGCAGGAACTAAGGCTGCAGTTACACTGTGCCCACTCAGCTTCTAGTAAAACTCTGATAAGATATCGCAGCCTTGTCTAGTTGAATTGCTGCCCAATTCAACTTGGATATATTCATCATCAACCACTACTACCGACTTTTTATCAGCATCATCATCATCTCTTAGTAGCCTGTACGCAGTAATTTGTTTCTTGCTTGTTTTTCTGTTGGGTTCTGTCAGCTTAGTTTTCTTATCGGCCACTTGGGCTCTATCTGTACGTTTTCGCCTCGATCTGATTGTCATCTTCTTACCCGTCTCGTTACTGCGATGCATCTCTCGTTACTGCGATGCATCTCTCGTTACTGCGATGCATCTCTACTGTGCTGCTTCAGCCTGTCATCCTATTCCCTAAGCCGCTTCTGCTCAGCCTGCAGCAGCCACCGCTGTCACTTTGCTGCATGCCACGACAAACCCTGTTCTGCACTGCATCCACTTCATTTTTTTTGTCTTCTTTTTACTACGCTTTACCACCATCGCTACTACTGAGCTAACTAACCATTTTTCCAACGCTCTCATAGACCGATAAGCGACTACAAATGCCAGCCATCTACCAAGCTGCTTGATACTACTCCGACCCAGTCCAGTCCAATCCAATCCGGCCCGACCCACCCCTGCATAATATCCCTCCACTACCAAATCCTCGCCACCGGCCCGCCCGGTCCCTGCCGCAGCCATGCTCGAGGGTCTTGTGGCCGGCATCCTAAACCGGTTCCTGGGCATGTACGTCAAGGACTTTGATCCCGGCCAACTCAAGGTCGGTATCTGGTCTGGTGACGTCAAGCTCCGGGACTTGGAACTGCGCCGCGAAGCCCTTGACCAGCTCAAACTGCCCATCAACGTCTTTGCTGGCCATCTCGGCGAGCTCACACTCGTCATTCCCTGGTCGAACTTGCGTGGATCGCCCGTCAAGGTGATTATCGAAGACGTGTTTCTGCTGGCGTCGCCCAAAGAAGAGTCCAACTATGATGCCGACGAAGAAGACCAGCGGCGCCAGCGCCTCAAAATGGAGCGTCTCGATTCGGCTGAGATGCTGCGCGAACGCAACCGCGAGGGCCTCAGTCAAGAAGAGGAACAAAAGACTCAGAGCTTTACGCAAAGCTTAATCACCAAAATCATGGACAACCTGCAGATCCATGTCAAAAATATCCACATCCGCTACGAAGATTCAATTTCCGCCCCCGGCCACCCGTTTGCCCTGGGTCTGACGCTTCAGGAATTCAGTGCCATTACCACGGATGCCTACTGGAAGCCAACCTTTGTGCAAGACTCGCGCGATACGACGCATAAACTGGCGAGTCTAGAGGCGCTCTCGGTCTACTGGAACACGGACACGGAACTCATGGGCACAGGTCGCGACTTTGATCCCGATAGAGACGAGCTCTTGCCGCACCTGAGCTTTGTGGAAAAGTGCAAGCTCATGATTGCCAACCATGACAACGCCTCACGTCTCAACCACCAGTACATTTTGCGTCCCGTGACGGGCCAGGCCAAGTTGCGCCTGGACAAGACGGGCGACACGCACATTCCGCGCTTCCACGCCAACCTACTCTTTGACGAAATCGGCCTGGTGCTCGACGACGACCAGTACCGCGACGGTCTGATGATGATTGACTTGTTCCATTACTTTATTAGACACCAGGAATACCTTCGTCATCAGCCCAAGGTGCCGGTCAAGCAGGACCCGCGTGCCTGGTTCCGCTTTGCCGGCAACGCCGTGCTCAACAAGATTCACGAGCGCAACCGCAAGTGGACGTGGGACTATTTCCGCGAGCGGCGCGACAACCGCCTGCGCTACATTGAGCTGTTTAAAAAAGGCAAGCAGGCAGCTGTGGCGCTGGAGCCCGACGAGCAGGCCGACCTGCAGAAGCTCGAGTTCAAGTTGGGCTACGAAGACCTGCGGTTCTGGCGGTCCTTGGCCCGTAACCAGTTGCGCAAGGAACAGAATCTCTCGTCGATCAGGCAGCTGGAAAGGTCCAACACTGCCCAGCAGTCGCAGCAGCAACCGCAGCAACAGCAAGGCTGGATTTCGTGGGTCTGGGGATCCAAGTCGGCCGAGGAGTCGTCGCACGACCAAGACGAGGCCACGGAAAACACGCGCATCACCGAAGAGCAGCGCAAGGAGCTGTACGAAGCCATTGACTGGGACGAGCACACGGCACTCACTGCTGCCATTGACGTGCCACGTGACTCGGTCAAGCTGCAGGTCGAGTCGTCGCTGCGCACAGGAAGCTTTACGCTGCGGCGCAAGCAGCCGGATCAGTCGTTCAAGGAGCTGATGAGTCTACACTTTGACGCGTTCAAGGCGCGCATGTTGCAGCGGCCGGATTCATTCCTTGGCCAGCTGACGCTCGGCGGCTTCCGCGTCAATGACGGCACCACGCCCGACTCGCTGTATCCCGAGATTGTGCGTGTCAAGGATGCTTCTGGGGCACCACCGACGGCCACGATTGCAGCTATTGGCACCGACAAGAGCACAGTCGACCCGTTCTTTTACCTCGAAGTCGAAAACAACCCGATTGAACGCGAGGGTGACGTGGCCATTGTCACCAAGCTCAAGCCGCTGGAAATCATCTGGAACCCCAACTTTGTGGTCAGCGTGTCCGAGTTCTTCCGGCCGCCCGAGCGCCACATGGAATCGATTTCGGCGCTGATGGAGACGGCCGGTGCAACGGTTGAAACCTTTCGTGAGCAGACTCGTGCTAGTTTGGAGTTTGCTCTGGAGGAGCACAAGGCCATTAATGCCAACTTCGACCTGCAGGCCCCTCTAATCATCATCCCGCTCAGCATCTCGGTGCCGAACTCGCAGTGTCTGATTGTCGATGCCGGCCACATCAATGTGGCGTCCAAGCTGGTCGACAAGGAGACAATGAAGCTGATTCAGGCCAAGCAGCGCCAGGCCTACACGGACGAAGACTTTCGCCGGCTTGAGTCGGTCATGTACGACTCGTTTTCCGTCAAGCTGTCGTCGACGCAGGTGCTTATTGGGCCCTCGGTCGAGGTGGCAAAGCAGCAGCTGGCCGACGAAACGAATGCGCTAAAGCTGCACATTGTCGACCGCATCAACATTGACTTTACCGTGGAGATTTCGATTCTGCCCAAGGCGCCCAATCTGACCAAGATGAAGGTATACGGCCATCTTCCCATGCTGCACGCCACTATTTCCGACCAAAAGTACAAGACGCTCATGAAGGCGATTGAAGTGGCCATTCCCAGGCTGGGCGGCCCGCCGCAGCCGCCGCAGCCGCCGCCGGCCGAAGATCCGTTTGGTGTTGCCGAAAACACCAATATCAAGGGCGATAACCGGTCGTCGCGCCGGGGAAGCCATGCGTCGTTCATGTCGGCCCTTGAGCATCCTATGCCGGCTGGTCAGACGGCAATAGGACGGCGGCCATCGCTGTTCTTGTCAGTTCCGGCTCCGGTTATCATGGAGGACGATCTTCATCTGGACGACGACGACGACGACATTGACTCTGATGGCCATTCCAACGCCTCATCCAACGCCAAAACACGCGGCTCGTCTCACATCTCGGAACAGCTCAGGCTGCAGCAGCGCAACTTCCAGTTCACGTTCAAGGTCGACTACCTCAAAGGCTCTCTCTGTCGCAGTGATCCGACGGGTAAGAAGCCGGACCAGCTGCTGGTGGAGATGACGGCCGAAGACTTTAATATTTTGTTCTACAACCGGCCGTACGACATGGTGGCGCAGGTATCACTAGGGTCTGTTACGCTGGACGACTTTGTGGTGGAAGACACGCCGCCGCAGTTCAAGGCTATTGTGTCGTCGGGAGACAATGAGGATTTGCTGCAGAACCGCAGCCTGGTGCAAATAACATTTACGCGCGTTAGCCGCGAGTCGCCCGAGTTTTTGACGGTGTACGAAGGGGTCGAGACCAATCTATCAGCCTCGATTTCCACCATCAACCTAATTGTCACGCGCAAGACGCTGCTCACTCTGCTCGACTTTGTTCTGGCCACTTTTACCGACAACGGAGCTACTGCTCCTCCTCAGCCGCCGCCGCCTTCTCAAGACAAGCCGAGCTTCCTTGGCTTGCGTCGTCTGAGCATCATGTCTTCTTCCAGCGATGCGAACCAGCAGCTCTCTGTCGGCCCTCCTTCGGCCAATCTTGTCATGCCTCCTCCTGGCTCAGTGCCAGCTCCAATTCCACCGCCGCAGAGCCCGCCGCCGGCTTCGATCAAGATCAAGGCCGAACTCAAGAGTATTCGGCTGATTCTCAACAACGACGGCGTCCGGCTGGCCACGTTTGCCATGAACCACGCCGATGTCGGGCTGGTCATGGTTGGCCCGGTGATGCGTCTGCATGCCAAGCTGGGCGACTTTAGCCTGGTCGACGACACCAACACTGGCGTTTCAGAGTGGTCGCCGCTGCGGCGGTTGATTTCGGTGCACGGCGACGAGCTAGCCGACTTCCGCTACGAAACTTTTGACGTCAACGACGAGGCCAACTATCCCGGCTACGACTCATCGGTGTACTTTCGTGCCGGATCCATCAAGGTCACGTTTGTCGAGGAGCCTTTCCGCAACATCTTTGGTTTCCTCGTCAAGTTTGGCCAGATGCAGGCGCTGTACAATGCTGCCAGACAGGCAGCGGCTTCACAGGCGACGCAGATCCAGCGCAGCAACACGCGCATGAAGTACGACGTGGTGATTTCAACGCCCATTGTGTCGTTTCCGCGTGCCGTGACGCCTGGCCGACACCAGCGCGACCTGCTGCTGGCATATCTTGGTGAAATCTACGCCAGCAACAGCTTTATTCCCGTGACCAAGGGCTCTTTGGATGTGGCTACGGTGATTACGGCCGGCATCAGAAACATTCGGTTGATGTCAAACTTAAGCTACTCGGGCGACAAGAGCGAAGAGCTGGAAATGATTGACCACGTCGACGTTAACTTTAGGGTTACGTCGGTTGAGCATAAGCCAGGGTCTCTGCGGCCAGACATGGAAATCGAGGGCAGTATGTCGGACTTTAACCTGCGGCTGACGCAATATCAGGTGCAGTTTTTGCTGGAAGTGTCGCGTGCAGTTCCTGCGGCTTTTGTGGGTGGTGAGTCTGCCGAGGACAGTGAGCCTACTTCTCTGGTCCGTCCAGGTCTTTCTCCTGCTCTTCCTGCTGCCGACGACGACGACGAAAACGACGACAATTTGGCTGTCCCTTCTGCAGCTGCTGCCGCTGCAGATATCCCCCAGGTCAGTCTTGGCCCCGAGCTGCACATAGACGAAGCTTCGTGGACGCGGCTTGATTTCGTGTTCAAGGTCAACACGATTGGTCTGGACCTGATCATGGCCGAAGAAGACAAGCCGGTCGGTGACGTCAAGGCAGCGCCTCTGTCGCGCTTTTCGCTGGACGAGAGCGAAGTCAGGTTTAAGATGGTTTCGGACGGGTCGATGGAGGCCGAGCTGCTGATCCAGGCGTTTACCATTCACGATTTGCGAGCGCAAGACAAGAACAAATTCCGACGCATCATGTCGTCGCGGTCCAAGTCGGTCAAGCAGTTGATGTCGACAGTCACCATCTCGGGCGGCCAGGAACGGACCATGATTATGGTGGTGACGCTAGACAGCCCTCAGCTCATCTTTGCCCTGGACTATCTGTTTGCCGTCAACAAGTTCTTGACTATTAGCTTGCAGCCGCCGTCGATGGCCATTAATGCCGATATGCGCAGCATTCTAGACAGCCAGTCGGAGTCTGATGCCGACTCGGTGGTAGTGCCGAGCACTTCTGGCACTACCCGGGCGCCAACCACCATTATGCAGTCTTCGGCTGCCTCTTCGTCTTCTGCGGCGGCGGCGGCGGCTGTTCCGGTGTCTGATGGCTCGGGTCCTACCGTTTCTGCTCCGGGCAACCCTGCGGTGGCAGCAGCAGCAGCAGCAGCAGCAACAGCCAGCACGGTTAATGTTGTGTTCCGCGTTAACGTCATCGACTCACAGCTCATTTTGATTGCTGATCCGCTGACCACCAGCTCGGAAGCCATTGTGCTAGGCACGCGCCAAGTGCTGCTATCCAAGCAAAACGCTGTGACGTTCCAGGTGTCCGAGGTCAGCATGTTTCTTTGCAAAATAGACCGCTTTGACTCGTCGCGTCTGCGTGTTCTCGACGACTTTTCGCTGCAGATGGCTGTGGACAACTCGGTAGCCAACAAGATGAACATTGACCTGACGGTTGATCCGCTGATTCTACGGCTGTCGTTTCGTGATATCTACCTGGTGCTGCAGATTCTGGCGCGGGCGTCGGAACTTTCCAACGACGACAGCAAGAACAGCCAGGGAGCTGTGTCGGAGGCCGGAGCAACGGCAGCTTCTGAGTCTGAAACAACAGCTTCCGAGACCGGAGAAACAGCAGCTTCCGAGGCCAGACGAGACAAGAGCAAGAACCACGGATCACAGAAGCCAACTACTTCGGGCGCTGCTTCGACGACGACTACACGTACCCGGCGGGCATCTAGTGCTGCGCTGACTCAGCAGCCCATCAACACTACCACCAAGCCAGTCGAATATCTCCAAGCCAAGTTTAGCGAGATCCGGCTGGTGCTCATCGGCGAGGGCCACGAACTACCAATGCTCGACACGGGTCTACAGGGCTTTACGGCCACAGTCAACAACTGGTCGACAGACCTCAAGGCCAACGTCAACATTGAAACATATGCCAACGTGTACAACTTTTCCAAGTCGGCGTGGGAGCCGCTGATTGAGCCGTGGCAGGCAGCCATTGGCGTGGGGCGGGATGGCGGCTCGGGCCAGCTGAATGTGGCTGTCGACTCGTCCAAGACGTTTGACGTGACCATCACCACAGCCACGGTGCAACTAGCCATGACTTCGATGGGTATTCTGTCCCGGTACGAGCAGCAGGTAGAGAAGCCGCGCGGCGGAGAGGCGCCGTACCGCATCCGCAACTACACGGGCTTTGACATTGCGGTCACGTCGCAAAAGACCACGGACGACCTGAACTCGGACGTTGGTCCGGCCAGCGACGTGATTCGCGCACACTTGAGCGACGGGCAAGAGACGCCGTGGAGCTTTGAGCCGTGGGAAAAGATGCGTGAAATGGTGTCGTCGGACGAGCGGTCGACGACGGTGACGATTACGCTCGAGGGCTCGGGCTTTGACCCGATCCGCAACGTCACGCTTAACCGCGAGGGCGAGTTCTTGTTTGCGCTGCGGCCACGCATGGAAAACGTGCTGCACCGGCTGATGGTTGAGGTGGTGCTCGAGGCCGACTATGTCAAGTACGTGACGATTCGGTCGCCCATGGTGTTTGAGAACAAGACGCAGATTCCGCTAGAGATTGGCGTGTTTGACACGGACACGGGCCATTTGCTCAAGATTGAAAAGGTGGCGCCAGGAGCCAAGGCGCCGGCGCCGGTCGGAGCGGCGTACAGCAAGTCGATGCTGCTGCGGCCGGACTCGGGCTTTGGCTACGAGTGGTCGACGGCCACGATTGGCTGGCGCGACATGATGGCCCGGCCGACGCGCACCATTGTGTGCAAGGGCGACGGCGGCAGTGGTGATTCGTTTTACTTTCAGGTGTCTGCGCAGTACGACAAGGCGAATCCGCTGGTCCGAAACTACCCGTACATGACCATCAAGATATACCCGCCCATTACGCTCGAGAATCTGCTGCCGCACGACTTCAAGTACCGCATCTACGACAAAAACACCAAGCGCGACTGGAGCAACTTTTTGCGCAAAGGCGGCATCAGCCCGATTCACGTGGTTGAACTGTCGCATCTGCTGCTGCTCAACATTGACATGCAGGACAGCGTGTTCAAGCCCAGCGATTTTGCCATAATCAACGCCGGCTCGTCGTCCAATGACTTTAGCCAAGAACATCGCCTCGTGTGTCGGGATATCAAGGGTCTGAATCTGACGCTCAACCTGTTGTACGAAAAGATGCCGGGCGGTGGCGGCGCCTTCAAGGTGATTGTGTATACGCCGTATGTGATTCTCAACAAGACGGGCATGGAGCTGCTGATTCGCGCCCGTGGCTTTATGCAGAGCGCCAAGGTTGCAGCCGGCCAGAGCCGACCGACGGATCAGCTGCTTGCCACTCGGGGCCGACCGTCCGACTCCCTACTTACCGGCCCCCACCACGAACAAGAGCAAGACATGAAGGCCCAGCCGCTCATGTTTTCCTTTGGCAACGACGACCACCGCAACCGGGCCTTTCTCAAGCTGGGCGGCTCCGACTGGAGTAAGCCGCAGAGCTTTGACGCCGTCGGCAGCAGCACCGAAGTGGTTGTACCGGCGGCCTCAGCCGACTTTGCCAGCTCGGCCACCGGATCCAAGGACGCCGAGATTGCCATTGGCGTGGCCGTGGAGAGCGGCGTCGGCAAGTACCAGCTGACCAAGATTGTCACCATTTCGCCGCGCTTCATCATCATCAACAAGCTCGGCGAGGATCTTCAGGCACGCGAGCCCAGCTCTTCGGGGCTGCTCACGCTCAAGTCTCACTTGCTAGAGCCGCTGCGCTTCATGGGCAAGTCGGCCACCAAGCAGCTATGTCTTGCATTCCCGGGCCTCAACAATCCGTGGTCGTCGCCCTTTAACCTGGCCGATCTCGGCACTACGCACATCAAGATTAGCAAGGCCGGCCAGCGCCAGAAACTGGTGCGAGTTGAGATTTTGATGGAGGGCGCCACAATCTTTGTGCATCTGGTGCACGAGACCGGCAACTGGCCGTTTTCTATGCGGAACGAGAGCTCCGTCGAGTTTACTTTTTGGCAGGCCAACCCGTTTATCGACGAAGACGGCATTGAGATGCAGTCGGGCTGGAAGCCCATCAAGTACCGCCTGCCGGCCCGGAGCATCATGCCCTATGCCTGGGACTTCCCGGCCGCCAATGTGCGCGAAGTCATTATATCGCCGCAGTCCAATGGGCCGACCACCACCAAGGGACTGGAGCGCCACGTGCAGCTGTCTGAGATTGGCACCCAACTGCCGCTCAAGTTCAACGTGGCTGGCGGCCAGCAAAAGACTATTGACATTTCCGTGGCTGCTGACGGACCAACCCAGACGCTGATTCTGTCCAACTACAAGCCATCACGCAGCATGTACCGTCGTCGTGATAGTCCGCGCGATCGTTCCATGCATCAGCAGCAGCAGCAGCAGCGCCGGCAGAGCTTTGAAGTTTCTAGTGGCCGGGTTTCAATGTCTTTGGCCGGTGGCTCCGGCTCCGGCTCCGGCTCCGGCTCCGGCTTCGAGGCCAAGGACCAGGAAACAGGCACCATCTTTAGCGCCCAACTCAACTTTTCCGGCATGGGTATCTCGCTCATCAACGCCTCGCATCGCGAGCTGGCCTACATCACGTTCCGTGGCGTGCAGCTGCGCTATACCGATTCTCATCTGTACCAGACGGCCAGCATGGCAGTCAAGTGGATTCAGATTGATAACCAGCTCTACGGCGGTCTCTTCCCCATGCTTCTCTTCCCCAGCGTCGTGCCCAAAAAGACCAAGGAGATTGAAGCCCACCCGTCGCTGCACATGATGCTGACGCGTGTCAAGGACGAGTCGTACGGCCTGCTGTACGTCAAGTACGCCACCATTCTGCTGCAGGAAATGACGATTGAGCTGGACGAGGACTTTTTGTTTGCCCTGATTGAGTTTGCCAACAGTGGCACTGCCTTCTTGACCAACAGCTCGGCATTGGGCGACTCGGCTGCCGTTTACTCGTCGGGTTCCGGTTCCGGTGCCGGTGCCGGTTCTGGTGCTGCCGCTGTTCCCGTGCAGATTTCGGCCGATTTCAAGCTGTGTGAGGAGTCTCTGGATATCCCGCAGCCGCAGATGGAACAGGCCGGCCAGGACATGTACTTTGAAGTGCTCAACATTCAGCCCATGCAGCTCAACATTTCGTTTATGCGTACGCAGGTCGTCAACTCAGACTCGCAGCTGGGCTCGCGCAACCCCCTCATGTTTTTCATCAACATGATGACCATGACCATTGGCAATGTCAACGACGCCCCGATTCGCTTCAATGCTCTGCTTCTCGAAAATGTGCGCGTCTCGGTGCCCGTGCTGCTGCAAAACGTCACGAGCCACTATGCCCAGGAAGCGCTGTACCAGGTGCACAAAATCCTGGGCAGCGCCGACTTCCTCGGAAACCCCGTCGGCCTGTTCAACAACATCTCATCCGGCATCACCGACATCTTTTACGAGCCGTACCAGGGCCTGATTCTCAGCGACAACCCCGAGGAATTCACGCTCGGCCTAGCCAAGGGCGCCACGTCCTTTCTCAAGAAATCCGTCTACGGCTTCTCCGACTCCTTCAGCAAAGTCACGGGCAGCGTGGCCAAGGGTCTTGCTCTGGCCACTCTCGACAAGCAGTTCCAGGACCGCCGTCGCATCACGCGCGCCCGCAACCGTCCCAAGCATGCGCTGTACGGCGTGACGGCCGGTGCCAACTCGCTGATTACCAGCGTGGCGTCGGGTGTCGGCGGCCTGGCCAAGAAGCCATGGGAGGGTGCCGAGCAAGAAGGCGCTTTGGGCTTCCTCAAGGGCGTCGGCAAGGGCTTCATTGGCCTGGCCACCAAGCCGGCCATTGGCGTGTTGGATCTGGCGTCTAATGTGTCCGAGGGCATCCGCAACACCACCACCGTCTTTGACGGCAGCGAACTCGAGCAGGTGCGCAAGCCGCGCTTCATCCCGGCCGACGGCATCGTGCGGCCGTACAACTCGCGCGAAGCCCTGGGCCAGTACTGGCTCAAGCAGGTTGACAATGGCCGCTTCTTTGACGAGCAGTACATTGCCCATCTGGAGCTGCCGCGCGAGGATCTTGTCGTCATCATTACCTTTTCGCGCATCCTGGTTGTGTGGGCACGCAAGCTCAACTCGGAGTGGGATATTCCGCTCAAGGAGATTCAGACCATTAGCAAGGAGCGCACCGGCATGAGCGTTGTGTTGCGTGGTGGTGCGAATGGGCCGTTTATTCCAGTGACGGATGAGAGTGGCCGGACGTTTTTGTACCGCATGGTAGCGATAGCCGTGGAGGAGTTTAACCGCAAGTTCCGGACGCAGTGATTCTTTTCTTTCTTTTTCTTTTTTTTTTCCTTTTTTTTCCTTTTTTTTCCTTTTTTTCCTCTTTTTTTTGCTTTTCTTCTCTTTTTTTCCTCTTTTTCCCTTTTTTTGCTTTTCTTTTCCCTTGTGTACATTATGACTTACGCTGTAGAAACAATCAAAACATTACTTTACTGCTATAATCACTGATTCTTAATACTGTAATTTGCCTTAATGCCTGTGCCTGTGCCTGTAAACAACCCTCAAGTCTATTGAGTATAATAAAAGAAACCATTAATCATCAACGGGAATAAAAAAATAAAAGCCTACTACCGGAACCCCTGCTTCGCCTTCATCTGCTCAATCCGCGCCTTCAACTGGCTCGTCACCTCAGCCGCCCGCTTCCAACTCTCCGCACCGCCCGCCGGTCCATTTCCATTTCCGCCTGCACCACCCATACCTCCACCACCACTGCCGCCGCCCATTCTATCCATGGCGCTCATGCGGCCCATGCTCATGCTGCTATGCACACTCATTCTCTGGTTTTGTTGCTGTTGTTGTTGCTGATGTTGGTGCTGCTGCTGCTGCTGCTGCTGCTGCTGCTGCTGCTGTTGCTGCTGCTCGTGCCGGTCGTCATAGCTGCCTTGCGACCCCGTCTCGTCGGCCTGGCTGTGACTCTGGCCAATGTGAAGCGACGATGATGGCATCTGCATGGTCGATCTAAAGTTGCGCGCGGGACTAGCACGGCCCGACGGAAGACCACTGGAGCCACTACCGCTGCCGTAGCCCAGACCAGGGCTCAGCTTGGACCGCGCATAGGAATGCTCCGTCATATCCTTGTTGTCCTCGCCCATCGCGCCGTTGCTAATGTAGCTCATGCGGTTGCCGTTGGCCGTGTGCCGACTAGCTTGTGACACGGGGCGCGCGTAGCCCATGGGACTCGAAATGTGACTGTGGTGGCCCATACTTGTAGCCGCCCGGCCATCATCGCGATACATGTTGCCGCCGCCGCCGGCCGGGCCCTCGTCGTGCGTAGGCGACGCCATGCGTTCACGGTCTGCTGCAGAGGGGGAAGAAGTGTCAGAGTCAGTATTACCGCCGCCAAAGGCCAAATCGTGGCGTCTTTTCTTGTTGAGATTATTGTTGAGAGACTCACCAACTGGGCTGGCAGCGCCACCAGCCGGACCCGGAGTCAGACCCTCTGCCCGGCTGAGTGCGCGCTTGAGCCGCTCGAGTTCTCGCCGCAGCCGCTCATTGGTCTGCTCCGTGGCCTCGGCGTCGCTGCGCGCCCGCACCAGCTGTGTCTCCTTGGCCTTTATGCTGAGCACGTCGTGCGTGTGGTCTTCAATGAGTTTGGCGTTGGCGTTTTTGAGCTCCTGATTCTCTGACAACAGCTTGTTGCGGTCCTGCTTCATATCGTCAATAAGACGCGTCAGTCGGTCGTTGGCTACGCGCAGTTCCTCCAGCTCTGCGCGCTCAATGGCCGTGAAGCCACTTGACGGCGTGTGGATCGGCGGCGGCGTCGGTGATTCGGGCGGCATTATCGGTGCCGTGGCCGGCTTGGCCAGTGACCGGCCAGCCAGCCCACTTCTGATGCCACGGGGCGCGGCAGCAGGCGGCGGCGGTGCCGGTTCTTCTTCAGGTTCCTCCTCGGGCATAATTGGCGCCGCAACCGCCGCGGCTGGTCTCCGCGGAGACGCAAGACCGCCAGGGCCGGCTAGACGACCACGGACCGGCTTGAGACCCAGCTTGGCGCCAGGCTTGGCGCCCGGACGCGCTGCGGGGGCAGCCGGCGGCGCCGGGTCTGGGGAGGGCATGCGGGGAGCAGCAGCAGGAGCAGCCTTCTTGGCGGGGGCCTTGCGAGCACCACCGACAACCTTCTTGGCGGCCGGCGCAGCCTTGGGAGCGGGCGGCGGCGGCTTGGGCTTTTCCTTGGCCTTGACCTCGGCAGTCTCAAAGAACTCCTTGATCTTGGTTTTGCGGATATCATCCAGGCCCTCCATGTGCGGGTTCATGGCGCGCTCGCCAATAATTTTCATCACGGTACCCAGAGCCTCAGCACCGCCCGCACGCAGACCCTCGCTTGATTCAGACAAAAACTTTTTGGACATCTCGACAATCTGCTGGATTTCGGCCTTGGCCGGGACGGTGCGCGTGACGCGCAGACACCGAATTAAGAACTTGATGATTCCCTCCTTGACCTGCGGGTTCTTGTGCACCATGAACGCCAAAATGTCCTCCAAACAGTCCGTCAGGCTGGTCGACAGGAACACCGCGTCAAGGGCAGCGCCCAAAGCATCGGCCACCGTAACCTTCTTTTCCTTGAGACGCTCCATGATGGGCTGCATCACGGTTGACCGATGCTTGGAGTAGCTGCCGCGCAGACCCTTGGCCAGGACTTCTATACACTGTGCGGCCTGGGTCACGACAGCAACATTGGCGTCCTTCATTGACTTGGCGAGACAACGGTTGATTTCGTTGAAGTCGCCGTCCTTGATGCGGGGCACGTTTGCAATGGCGTAAAGCGCCTCAACAGCCTCTTTTCTGTCCTTCCACTTTGACGAGTTGATACCATCGTAAAAGTTTGCCGGTAGCGCCTTGATGATGTCTTGCGGCTCGGCCAGATCAAAGGCGTCAATTTCGCCAGCCTCTTCGGCCACCTCTTCCTCTTCCGCGTACTCCTCTTCGTCGCCGCCAACGGGTGCACGGGCCTTTTCGGCCTGTTGTGTCCGCAGCAAACGCTCCTGCTTGGCAGCCGGTTCGGTCTTGATCTTTTCAAACTGCGCCTCAAGATCGTTTTGCTGGGTGGGCTTCAGGTCGCCCCAAAACATGGGCTTCATAGCCTCGCGAAGCCACCGGTAAAACTCGACCGTCAGATTGGTGGCCTCTGCTCTGACGTTCTTGTCGGCGTGTCCAAAGACCTTGGGCAGCATCTTGAGCACGGGCTTGGGGTCAACAATCTTGCAGCCGTAGTTGTGGTAGATTTCCGTCAGCGCGGCCAGAGTGGCAGCCACAATCTTTGGCTGCTTGTTGGACAGACCGGACAGCACGTCCTCGACAATGGGCGCCGACACGTCAAGCTCAATGTACATGAGCAGAGCCTCGACAGCGCCTGTCTTGATGGCAGCTCTTGTCGATGCCAAGGCCTTTTCGACCAGACCCGTCACGGCGGCGCCGCGCGATCGCAAGCAGGCATCGCGACCGCCAAACTTGAGAAAGGCATTGAGAGCAGCGATACCCTCTTGCTGGGCGGCGACGTTGGAGTCGGTGGCTGCGGCCTTCCACAGGCCAGAGTCGAGGAGAAAGGGTCTAAAGGCTGGATCGGACTCGTCGGGGGTCTTTTCAAAAACCTTGACAGCTTCTTCATACGCGCCCTTGCGGACCTTCCACACCTTGTGGCCAAAGCGGTCGTGCAGTGGAATGGAGCTGAAGTCTTCTTCGTCGGCCATGATTGCGACGATAGAGACTAAAGGGAGAGTCGCGATGGATTAGAGCAGGGCTTCGTCGGATATATGCGACCAATGGCAACGGCGGTATAAATCGGGTATGTGAACGGCGGTATAAATCGGATATGTAATCGCAGTACAAATCGAGTATGTAATCGCAGTACAAATCGGGTATGTAAACGCAGTACAAATCGGGATCGTAAAATTCAAGTCGCGATTGTCGTCGGTTTCGAGATGCGATCTCGCGTCTTTGTGGGTGTATATGTCGTCGGTTCTATTCGTCTGGACTCGTCGATATATATAAACAAAGGTGCAAAGGGGAAAAATGCAGAGACAAAGAATCTAGATGTGGAATTGTTTCAAGTCAGCTTTGAGGCCCGGCAAAGCATGAAAATAAGCACGACTTTTGGTAGATCTGGTTGGCACTATTCAGGAGAAGCAGAGATTTTAGAAATGTGCTGGCGGGGCTGCTCTGCTGTGTTCTGCTATGCTCTGCTGTGCTCTACTGAGTTTTGCTATGCTCTGCTGTGCTCTGCTGTGCTCTGCTGTGCTCTGCTGTGCTCTGCTGTGCTCTGCTGTGCTCCGTTCCGGCAAAGGTTATAATAGTAGCTGTAGAGCCAGCGACCCAGTGATTGATTTAGCGGTCGTACCTCGTTATTCAGAATCAGAAGCTGGGGATTTTTCTGGTAGTTCGCCGGCAGTCAAAATCACTGTGGGATGTGTAGATGGAACGCTAGAGCCAGTGGGGAAAAAAAATAAAAAATAAAAAAAAGAATAAAAAAAAGAAAGCCTAGCCTGTGATGTTTCGTTTCGCTGTAAACTAGGGTTTGTTTCTTGTGGCGGGCAGAAATGAAGGCGAAGCTGGTATGAGCAGCCAGAAAAGGCTAGAAAGAAGCAGTGGCGTGGCTGTCAGCCTATATAGCGGTGGCTGTCAATCGCTATAGGGGCTGGTCTGGGCTAAGACAGATGAAATCCCGACAAGCTGCAAGGATCGATCCGCTTAGCGTGGGTTTTGTAGATTGGATTTGTTGTTTTTTTTTTTTTTCGTTTGGCAGCTTAATTAGATGCAGGACGCAAAAAAGAGGTGCAACACACGGCGAATTATCGATGGATTCTAGGACTCGATCAAATGATTGATTTGCTCATGAACCAAAGATATAAAAAAAAAAGAAAATTCAAATCATGTGAAAATTCAGATACGATTGAACAGGAAAGCAGGCACGAAGAATTCTCTGTCACACGCACACAAAAAAAACAAAGTCACGTGCCGATAAACAGATACCTGGTTTACGGGGTAACCACACGCCACGGCCTGGCAGCTGTCATCAGCTGCCGATAGATTGCGATTATGAAAGCAAACATTCCGTATTATTACTAAATCAAGCAAGTTACTGCTACTGATGCACATCTTTCTGCATCTACTGAGTGTTCTGAGCGTACTGAGCGTGCATCACGCCCTGCTGTTGATCCGGATGCATCTCGGCCTGCTGTACGTATTGGTGGTGCTGGTGCTGGTGCTGTTGCTGCTGCGGGTACTGCTGCTGTTGCTGTTGCGGGTACTGCTGCTGTTGCTGCTGCGGGTACTGCTGTATCGGATGCGACATTGCCTGCGGCGGAATTTGGCCGGTATAAACGTGTTGTGGCTGCTGCGGTTGCATTGGTATCTGGACCTGTATCTGCATCGGCGGTTGCATTGGCATCTGTTGGGCCTGGGCGGGAACAACCTGGACCAAGACGTCTGTTCTGCCACTTCTGTGAAAGACAGCCAGGGGGATGCCGCACTGTGGGTGTTAGCAGCTGTTTAAGTCTGTTAAGTCATTCAAATCTGTTTGGGTCGTCAAGTTGTCAAGTCGTCAAGTCGTCAAGTTGTCAAGTCGTCAAGTCGTCAAGTCGTCAAGTCGTTCAAGTCTGTTTGATAGTCTACTGGAGTGTCGACAAAAACATACCTGAGCACATCTATGACGCACGTCCTTGAGTCCGTTGAGCAAATATGGAATACAGCCCAAGCAAGTCACAAAGCACGTCAGCGCCGCTACCAAATGTGTGGTGCCGCCACTTTCGTACATCGCCACAGTTTGTCCGCGATATTGACAGTTGGGGCAGACGACAATACCCGGGTAGCTCTGGAGGCTACTTAAAGGCATTGCATTTATGGCTGCGTGAGCCGGAGCTTGTTGAAAGACTTGCGGTTGTGGTTGTATTTGAGGCTGCGGCTGCGGCTGTGGCTGTGGCTGTGGCTGTGGCTGTGGCTCTTGCTGTTGCTGTTGCTGTTGCTGTTGCTGTTGCTGTTGCTGTTGCTGTTGCTGTTGCTGTTGCTGTTGCTGGGGCGACATTGGGCCGGGAGTCGGAGGCTGCTGAGGTGGCTGCTGTGGCGGCATTGAATTTGTATTCGAGGCGGCAGCCGGGTACGAGTGCATAGGCGGCGGCGATCCTGGAGCTGACGGCGGATACATCTGAGAGAGGCCGGTGGACATGGGGCTTATCGGCATGTGTCCGTGCATCGGCTGTGCAGTAGTCGGCGGGACGGGAAGCTGTGTCCCACCAGCGTACTTGTGGTCATTATAGTCGGCTTTCGGGCCGGCGGTGTAAGGCGGTGAACTAATTTCACTCAAGAGCATTAAACCGGGCTGATCTTGGCCCTGGACTGTGGGATTCTGGCTCTCGTGAATCTCAAGGCCGCTTTCGTGAGTTGGCTGTGTAGTTTGAGTTGGCTGAGTTTGCTGTGTAGTTTGAGTTTGCTGTGTAGCTTGAGTCGGCTGTGTAGCTTGAGTCGGCTGAGTCGGCTGCGTGGTTTCGGCCGGCACGGCCTCGGGCAAGTTGTCTGCTTTCTGAGACTGGAATACAGCTTGAGTGAAAGCTTGAGTCGGCCGATTGGCCGCGGCAGCGGAAGCGGCAGCGGCAGCGGCAGCTGAATTATCGTCTGCATAAAGGGTTAGCTCATGATCGCATGCGTCTAGGGTTAACCGACATGAACATACAAGAAATAGCCATAGTCAAGAACACAAATTGGATAAAAAAAAGAAAAAAGGGATTAAAAATGCAAAAATAAAATGCAGTCTTTCTCCCTGTATATGTACCTCCCGTTTATGTGCACGCGCTTCTTGGTCGGCTATTGTCAAGCTTATTGTTGGCTTTTCGCCTGGTCTGTACTGGACTTTTTTCTTCTTTCCAGTATCAATTTGCGCCAACGGGGGCGTTCAGGGCCTAAGACGGCTTTGAAGGCCTAAGAAACCGGGCGTTTTGGCAGATTAAGCTTCAAGGATACAGTAAGGATACTAGTGAGGGTTGATAAGTAGCTAACCCTTCCATCTGCACAAGCGGCCCACTTGATAAGAAAATATACAGCCTTACATTGTAATCTATTTTCTTTGTCAGCCTTGCATTGTGACCTATTTTCTTTTTTTTGTCAGCCTTGTGATAGCTTCTTATACCTCTGGACCGCTCTCTTCAATTCTTCTTCAACTCACATCCACGGCGCAAATGCCGAATTTATAAAGCATCAAAATGTACGGCGCTCCAATGTTCCAAAAAGGGTCCAAAGTCGAAGCGTATTCCGACTCGGACGCCGACTCGGACCAAAACGACTTCAACGATGGCGACGGCGGCGAATTCCAGCCGCGCAAACGGCGGCGAATGGGCAAAGAAAGCGCCGCTCTCGGGATATTCGGTGACGATAGTGACGATGATGCGCGACCGGGGCAGAAATGGAAGCAAAAGACGCTGAGAACGCAGGGCTTGGCTTTTGTTTCTGGCGGGAAGCAAAACGACGACGACGACGACGACAACGAATACTCGGAAGACTCCGCAGCGGCAGATGACCAAGACGAAGATGACCAAGGCCCATCTAGCTTTTTACGAGGCGGTCTCGGATTCACGAAAGCTGCCGATGACGACCAAGAACAAGATGACCAAGAACAAGACAATCACGACAACGACAACGATCACGACCAAGAACAATTCGAAACCCCGTCCTTTACACCAGCAAGCTTCAAAACAGGCTACCGTTACAAGTCCAAAATCAACTCCAAGCCCGTCTTCGGCAAACAAAAAGAAACAAAGCTCGACTCCAGCCAGCCCTTTGGCAAAGGCTTCGTCCCTTCGTCGGCCTATGCGCCCGTGCTCCGCGACGACCTCCCCGATGACAAGCCGCAAGCGCCGGCCGTGCCCAAGTCTAGCGCCTTTACGTCGGGCCGCAAAGCCAAGTTTGGCAACTCGTTTGCGCAGCGCATGATGAACAAGATGGGCTACGTCGAGGGCCAAGGCCTGGGCAAGGACAGCCAGGGCCGCAATGTGGTGATTGAAGCCAATCTGCGGCCCCAGGGCGTTGGTCTTGGCGCCGTCAAGGAAAAGTCGGAGCAGGAGCGCAAAGAGGAGCGTCGCCAGGCCGAACTGCGCGGCGAGAAGCTCCAAGACGACTCGGAAGAAGAGGAGAAGCGCCGGCGCAAGGGCAGAAAGGCGGCGACAGCTCTGCAGCGCGGCAGCGGCACAAACACGCCACGTTCGGCGGGAAAGCCCAAGGCAAAGTTTTTGACGGCCGAAGAGCTGCGCAAAACGGCACCGGGTCTGCACATTCCCGCGGCCTTTGCGCCGATTCTCGACATGACGGGACCAGGCGAAAAGACACTGACGTCGACAGTCGGACTCATGTCGAGCAATTTCACGCAGGCAGCGGCCGCCGAAGCGCCGGAAGTGGCAGAGAAGCGGCGGCTTATTAAGCGCGCCCATGCAGATCTGGCTGTGTTTTCAGAAGAGTGGAATGCCCTGGTGGAGCGCAAGGCGTGGGTCGACAAGCAGCTGGAAGAGTATGAACAAAGCATGGCCAAGCTGACGCTAGACGTCGATCGCTTTGCCGAGTTTGCACGCATTATCGAACAAGAACTACCGCTGGCCTGTGGCTGGGACGAAAGTCTGGCGTGTCTGCACAAGGCGGCGTCTACGGGAGTCACGGGCGAAGATGATGTGGTGGCTGATGTTGTCGTGGCCACGATTCACCCGCTAATGCGCGACGCCGACTGGGAGCCGCTGCTACGTTCGACTCGCTTTGCCGCCGAGCTGCTGCCGCTGCGTCACGTGCTGCTGCCAAACCTAGACGCATCTACTACTACCACTACTACTACCACTACCACTACCACTACTTCTACCACCACCACTACTAGTACTAGTACTACTACAGTGTCTACGGTACCTACAAATACCACCAGTATGCACATCAAAAGGACCGACGCCGGCGACGTATATCGCCGCCACCACAAGGCGACCACGGCCTACGAAAGTTTAATGTACAAGCTGTGGCTGCCGCGTGTCCTGGCTGCTGTGCGAGCATGGGATGCGTACGATGCGTCGCCAATGATGGGGCTCGTAGACGCATGGGTGCCGCTGTTGCCGGGCTTTGTCAAGGCGCAGCTAATGGCGGAAATTGTGCGCCACCTCGACGCCACACTGTCCGACTGGAACCCGCGAAAGCCACAGCAGCGCCGCGCAGCTACCCTTCCACATGTGTGGCTGTTTCCATGGCTGCCGCTGCTGCCAGCATACCACCTAGACCCACGCGGGTCCGGACTCGTGGCTGACGTCAAGCGCAAGTTCCGGCGGCTGATTGCGGCATGGGACTTTGGGCGCGGCGTGATTCCGGGGCTGGATGCATGGCAGGCGGTGCTGGGCGGCGAGTGGACGCCGTTGGTGGTTGGCCATGTGCTGCCGGCTATGGGCCGGTTTCTGCGCGACAATTTCCGGGTTGATCCGGCCGACCAGGAGCCGTATCTGGCAGCGCTGCGGGGCGTGATGCAGTGGGATGCGGTGCTGGGCCAGGCGGCGCTGGGTCAAGTTGTGGCGGCGCAGGTGTTTCCCATGTGGCATGCGAAGCTGGACGAGTGGCTGGCAGTGGACGAGGTGAATCTGGCAGAAGTGGCAGATTGGTTTGAGTGGTGGGATGGATCGGTGTATCCGGACGAGGTGCGGGCAATCAAGGCGGTGCAGGACGAGTTTGAAAGGGGATTGGAGCGGATGGAGCGGGGGGTTGAGGAGGTGGGAGAGAGGGCGAGGGCAAGGGTGAGGGCAAGGAAGAAGAGGAGGGAGAAGAGGGAGTGATGGAGTGACCAGAGGGAGTGATGAAGATAGAAGAGAGAGTGATGAAGATAAAAGAGGGAGTAATGAAGAGAGGCAATGGTGGTGAATGGGAGGTAGATGAAATGGTAGGGTTACAAAGCTAAACAACGGTCCTTTTGTTGGTGATAACTGGGAATAACAGTCAAAGTGTAATCCAAGAGTCGTGATGATTACTAAAGTAAGTAAGTATTCTGTAAACCCCCGATAAGAAGAAACTGCCAAGAAAGCGCCAAGCCGTGCCTGCCAACCCAAAGAAGAAGGCCAGGGCAACTACCTTGAAGACAGAGTCGCTTTGACGTTTTATTCGACGAGTACTAGGAAGTAGCAATTGGCTGGAAATAAAAGCGAATGCCTGGAAATAAGGGCAGTTGCCTAGAAACCAGTGGGAAAAAGAAAAAAAAAAGTCTTGGCTTGGTCCCAGGGTAACTGCCAAGACGTGCCGGCCAAGAAAGCCAAGACGCAAACAAGGTAAAAAAAAGCCAAGACGCAACAAGTAACTGCTCCAGTGAGGAAGAAAACAAGGCAACTGCTCCAGTAAGGAAGAAAACAAGGCAACTGCTCCAGTAAGGAAGAAAAGCTTGGGTTAAAGATTAAGTGGGGACGGAGGGGGCCGAAGCAAGCGAGCGAGTTTGACAAGGACTTGTTTCTAAATTCGGTATTTACGTCTTAATACTTTTGGCCTGGCTATGACTTCCATTACTTCTGGTGTCACTCAGCCATCCGACTTACACTGACAGTTCTTTTACTCTTTCTACTCTTTCTACTCTTTTTACTCTACTCTTTCTACTCTTTCTACTCCTTTGTGGCTCTTTCTACTCCTTTGTGGCTCTTTTCCCTCTTCTCTGCGGCTCTTTTCCCTCTTCTCTGCGGCTCTTTTCCCTCTTCTCTGCGGCTCTTTCTTCACAATCCATCTTCTCCTCTCCCCCAGTCTCGTCATCTCCGGCTTTCCAAATCTTGGCACCAACTTCAAATCCTCCCCATTCAGGAAGCTCGCTTGGCCGTCTTTCTCCCTCCTCCCTCCCCCCCCAGTCTGCTTCTACCACTTCAAGTCTTGGCAAATGATGCTGTTTTCGTCTGTTCCTTAGCTATCGTGAGCTTGCAAGGGTTGAAAGAGCAGGTGGCTCGAGAATCGGTGATGGACATGGCCGGCGCCATGTGGCCGAAAAAGGCAGCTGCTGTGGTCTCGGCGCGGTGACGGCATTGTTGGTGTTGTCGTCGTGATTTGTCTTTGCTTCGCTTCTACTCTCTCTGCTTCGCTTCTGCTTCGCTTGGGCTTCTGCTTTGCTTCTGCTTTGCTTCTGCTTTGCTTCTACTCCTGCTTCGCTTCTGCTTTGCTTCTACTTTGCTTCTACTCTCTCGGCCTATAAATCACCTCCTCCTCCTCCTCTCTTCCCGTCTTTTTCTTCTCCTCTTCTCTCCACCGCCTTCACACCACCGGTTCACTCTTCACTCTTCTTCACTCTTCTTCTTCTTCTTCTTCAACTTTCTTTCCAAGTCATCACAATGGCCCCTCTCTCCAAGCTTGCCCTGTTCTTCGCTCTGGCCGCCCCGGCCTTTGCTGCCCCGGCTACCCGCGCCACTGCCTCGACCGACGCTGTCGTCGCTCCCGGCTTCGAGACCGTGCCCGGCAAGTTCATTGTGTCTCTGAAGGAGGGCGCGTCTAAGCGTGATCTGGAGAGCCACCTTGAGTGGGCGTCTGGTGTGCACCGCCGGTCGCTGAAGCGCAGCACCACTGCCGGTGTTGACCGCGTGTGGACCGAGAACTTCAAGGGTTACTCTGGCGAGTTTGACTCGGAGACGCTCGAGGAGATCAACAAGAGCGACGATGTATGTTTCAATAAATAAAACTTGAATATATATATAAAAGAGCATGAAAACTAACACCCTCAGGTCAACTCCATCGAGCCCGTCTACGTCTGGAAGCTGTACGACGCCAAGTCGCAGTCCGGCGCCCCCTGGGGTCTGGGCTCCATCTCGCACCGCACTGCCGGCTCCACCACCTACCTCTACGACGAGTCGGCTGGTGAGGGCACCTTTGCCTACGTCGTCGACACCGGCATCAACACTGCCCACACCGAGTTCGAGGGCCGCGCGCACTTTGTGCACAACGCCTACCCCAACTCGGACGAGAACGACAACTTTGGTCACGGCACCCACTGCGCCGGTACCATTGCCGGTAAGACCTACGGTGTCAGCAAGAAGGCCAGCGTGTACGGCATCAAGGTGTTTGACACTGGTGACTCGACCACCGAGATTGTCCTTGACGGTTACGAGTGGGCTGTCTCCAACATCACCGCCACTGAGGGCCGTGCTGCCAAGTCCGTCATCTCCATGTCTCTGGGTGGCCCCAAGTCGAACGCCTTCAACGCTGCCGTCGATGCTGCCACTGCCAAGGGCGTTTTCACTGTTGTCGCTGCCGGTAACTCGTACGACGATGCTTCGTACTACTCGCCCGCTTCGGCCTCGACCGCCTTCACCGTCGGTGCTGTCGACAAGTCCAACTACAAGCCCTCTTTCTCCAACTACGGTGCTGCCCTGGACATCTTTGCTCCCGGTGTCAGCGTTCTGAGCGCCTGGATCGGCAGCACCACTGCTACCAACACCATCTCCGGTACTTCCATGGCCTGCCCCCACGTTGCTGGTCTGTCGCTGTACATCAAGTCGCTGGAGGGTCTGGCTACTCCCGAGGAGACTGCCGCCCGCATCAGAGCTCTCGGTACTTCGGGCGTTGTTTCGCGCCGCGGCTCCCGCTCGCCCAACCTGCTGGCTTTCAACGGCATTTCCGCTTAAGTAATTTTTCTCTCTCTTTTACTTAAGTAGCATTTGCCAAATCTTTGGTCATGTGACCTCTTGATGGCTTTTTGGCCTGCCTATCCAGCTTGCTGCTGACAAACATATGCCAACTCCGTAGCAGAGGCCCGTCTGTACATACTTTTTTCGGTCTTCTTTCAGTATATAATCACTGTATATTGTTTACTTGTTAATAAATGAAGAGTTTTCCTCTATTTTTGCGCTTTTCGTGATATATTGTAGGGTTATGAGCTAGGGTTAATCTGTAGATGTTCAACAATTGGAAGGCACGCCCGCTTAAACTTTGGAGCCAGCCGTTTTTTTCTTTATAGTATTCTGCTTCATGAAATCTCTATTCTATTCTCTTCCCTTTACTTTATTTCCATCTCCATCTTCATCTCCATCTCTACTGCATCTCCAGTAGCCAAAATCAGGGAATTCGTCGTGTTAGCCTCTTCCTAGTATCAATTGCCATCTATTTCTTTGCTTTTCCTAGCCCTTTTTTTTTTTTTTTTTTTTTTTTTTTTTTTTTTTTTTTTTTTTAATCTCTTCTGGCTCCTTGAGCGACACGAGAGTTTTACGACCAAATAGCTGTAAGTTATTCTCGCTGCTATTCTATTTCCCTGCTATCATCTCCCTGCCCTGCATTCAGATCTGGATCTGGATCTATAACCACCTCCCTTGTTCCCGTTGGCTGGACCTGGCTAAACACGCATTTCTCTGCACCGCAGCTTGCAGAAACGAGCCCAATCCAGCCAGGGCACCCATCCAAACTGCCCTGTAACCATTTACTGGTTCTGTTCTGCACCTGCAGCGTCTCTATTGGACTCTGTAGGCTTTAGCGCGGGGTTGGCTAATCCAACATAGAGGGGCTTAGACCGCCTGTAAATAATAGCCTGTTGGCCTGCCTTACTAAACTAAGCGCCCAGAAGAGAAGATCAGCCCGCGCATGAAAAGAGAGCACATAAACACCCACCCATACCTCCTCATACTCACTTGAAGCCTGATCTTCATCATCATCACCTGCTTTACTTCATCATCACTACTCTAACTCTGCTATGTGCTGTATTCTAGAATTCCTTTCCGCTAATCGTAATCGTCCCGTCTTCAAGGGAGCATTCTCAGTCAATCAGCGACCGACTGAGCCGAACCAAAAGTAAACGAAGCGAACCCTATACAAGTATACGTCTCTTCTGTCTTGTGATTAGCTTCTGCAGAATCACCTTTGATACCTGCAGAAACACCACTTTACGCAAGCAGCAAGCAAAGCATTCCACCAAACAATCAGCCACCCAATCAGCCACCCAACCAGCCAAGCAAACAACCGGGCGAAAAGAAAGAAACAACAAACGGCCGATCGACAAATACTTCAATCCCGGCCGCTTGTCTTTTCTCTGTTTTCGCTTGTTTCGTTCGCTCTGGCATCCCTCCGCCAAGTCTCAATCAGAAGCGAAAAGAAGCGCCGCTTTCAGACTTCTCCCGCCCGGACTTCTTTTTTATTTTTTTTTTTTTTTTTTTTTTTGCTCACTTAGCTCCGTCGGCCCTAAGGTGTAGCTAAACCTCGTGTGCTCAACTCAATCCTGACGCTGTTTATTGATTGCTTGATTGCCTTGCCTTGCCTCGTCTTTCCTGATTGATATACGTCATTCCTCTGCTGCTCGTCCAATAAACAGCTCTCTTTACTTTTTGTTGCTTGTTGACTAACTTGACCTTGTCTTTCTTTCTCTACTACCTCCATCTTTTTTTTTTTTTCCCTCTTTTTTTTTCTTCCTTTTCTTTCTACCCGCCTCAACTCCCCACCAACTCGGCGCGCCTTTCCGTTTTCCACATTTTGCCGCCGCCGAAAATTAATTAATCAACTTGCTATATCCTTCAATATTTCTTTATCCAAAAATTTCCGTCGTCGACCGACTAGAGAAAAATTATTCCCCCAATCAACCATCCGTTAAATCAGGGAACCGACAGACTTCGCCCCTTCGTTTCGCTTCGCTTCGACCTTGACCCCTCATTCACCATCGATTATCACGGGTCGCAATCTCTGTTACGCCAACAACAACAACAACAACAACAACCACCACCTAAAAAAAAGCCCCGGTCCAGCCCCTCTGGACCCGTGGCCACCCTTTGAGCCACCATGTTTTGGCGATTCGGCGGCTACTCCAACGTCTCCGCCATTGACGCCATCCTCGACAAATCCGACTTCACCCTCGAGGAGCTACTTGACGAGTCAGACTTGATCCAAGAGCTTAAGCAGCACAATGCCCGCTTGATTGAGTATCTCCGCGATGATGTCGTCCTCCAACAACTCATGAAGTACGTCGTGGCTCCCCGCCCGGATCTTGCTGCCGCTGCCGCTACCGACGTCTCATCTTCCACCCCCAATGCCGACGCCGACGCAAACCCCGACGCCTCCAAAATCGACAACGATGCCAACCCCTCCGACTCAGAATCCGATGCTGGCCCATTCTCGTCGGCCTCGTCGGCCTCCTCCATCACAGAGTCCGCTCCGGAAAAGAGACCAGAACTCATCTTCTCCAGACCCAGAGCCGTGTCGCTTGACGATGGTGAAAACAACGCCGAAGAAGACGATCCCGACAAGAAACGCAATCGCTATGCCTTTGTGGCTTCCGAGGTGCTGGCCTCGGACACGTGGTCCATTTACGAGTCCCTCATGCAAAACGAAGACCTGTTTCCCGAGTTTTGGAAGTTCCTGAAGCGCCCCTCGCCGCTCGATCCGCTGCAGGCCGGTTACTTTACCAAGGTCAACGAGGCTCTGTTTGACAAAAAGACTGAGGAAATGGTTGATGTGCTCAAGAAGATGCCCACTGCTGTGTCGGATCTGCTGAGTCATGTCGAGTGCCCCATGATCATGGATCTGCTTCTCAAGATTATTGCCCTGGACCGCAAAGAAGGCGGTCAAGGAATTGTCGAGGTATGCAGCGCCGCCAACTAATGCTATTTTCTTTTCATCCCAGTACTAACATGCCCTAGTGGTTGTATTCTCAAAATATCGTGCCCACTCTTGTGGCTTGCCTTTCGCCCGAACGCAACTGGGTCGTGCAAACCGCCGCCGGCGATTTCCTCAAGGCCATTATTACCATTTCAGCCAATGCCTCGCAAACCGACCAACAGTGCATTGGCCCCAACGAGCTGACTCGCCAGCTTGTTTCCAGACAGTGTGTCGAACAACTAATCAATTACATGCTGGGCGGTGGTAACCCCTTGACTGTTGGTGTCGGTATTGTCATTGAGGTTATCCGCAAAAACAACTCAGACTACGATCCCGATGTCGGCTCCGAAGCCGGGACGCCTCCTACTAGTAGAGATCCCATCTACCTGGGCACTCTTCTCCGTCTGTTTGCTGAACATGTACCCGACTTCATGACTCTCATTATGAAGGCCCCATCGCGCAAGAACGCCGTAAACTCTACCTTTGGCGATAAGCTTGAGCCCCTGTGCTTTGATCGTTTTAAGACGTGTGAGCTTATGGCTGAACTGCTTCATTGCAGCAACATGGGCCTGCTCAACGAGCCTGGCGCCGAAGAGTTGATCGCTGCCCGTGATACCGAGAGACACCGCCTGCGTGCCGAGGGCCGTCTGTACCCGCAGTACATGGGCGATGACATGTCGATGAATGCCGACGACCTGACGATGCGGTCGCTGCATCACGAGGAGAGCCGCCGTCTGGAGGTGACAAATGCTGGTGACGACTTTGAAGAGATTGAGTCTTCTAATGACGACTTTGTCCGCGCTGAAGATGAGATTGCGCCCACCATGACTGGCTCGTTTATGGATAAGGACGACGACGATTTCGTGGATGAGCCGCTCAGCTCGCCTCGCCTCAACATCGCCAAGGAGGGCGGCCAAGATGCCGATGCTGATGCCGTTGTTGCTGACGCTGACATTTCTGCCACTGACCTGCCCGGCCCGGCCGACGAGTCTTCTGACTTGTCCAAGGCTGATTCATCCGTTGGCGAGGTTTCGGTGCTAGAGAATGTCAAGTCTCCTATTGAATCTTCAGAGACGGCCGATGTTTGTAACTCTACCGAAGTTGATGTGGAGGACTCCAAGAACGACTCTGATGCAATCGATGTTGAGGAGAAGGAGATTGTTAACAAGCTAGAAGATGTGGCTATACAGCAGCAGCAGAAGCAACACCCCGACTTGGCTGACCAAACCCCCGAACACGCGCATATTGAGAACACTGAAGCTACCACTGAGTCTGACAGCTTCACGGCTGCCGACGACAGTGCCACTGCCGACTCTACTACATCCGATGCGACTGTCACGGAGTCTCTCGGAGAGATTCGGCCTGTCGAGCCCATCATTACCATGGAGCCCGTCTCTAACACAGACTCGGAGACTATGGATGATGCTAATAGCATTGTTCCCTCTTCGCCCAACCCTGACATTGAGGTTGCCGAATCCGAGGGTCAGACGGGCCCTGACGCGGACGCTGAGGCCGAGACCGAGACGGAACCCGAAGTTGTTCCTGAACCGTCGATTGTCTCAGAGGCTGATGACGACAGAGAAATTAGCCGCGAGAGCCTGGAGGCGTCGACACCCGAGGCTTCTATTCTGGACATCAAGAACTCGAGCCAAGTGACGGAGCCTGAAAACTCTTCGGCCTTTTCGACGGGACTTAACGAGGACTCGCGCATGGAGGACGCCGATAAGTCTGGCGTCTCTGCATCAGCCGACGATTTTCCCATGGCTGGCCTTGCGGACACGACAGGCGGTGAAGGCTACCAAAACACGCCGGTAGTGGGTGACTTGTTGAAGATGCAGTTTGTCGAGTACGGCGTGGTGCCTACAATTCTGTCGTTCTTTTTTGCCTACCCCTGGAACAACTTCCTTCATAATGTCGTATATGATATCGTGCAACAGGTGTTTAACGGACCCATTGACCGCGGTTACAACCCTACGTTGGCAATCTCGCTGTTTGAATCTGCCGATATCACTGCAGCCATTATCAAGGGCCAGGTGGCGAGTGACGAGTCGCAGTCCAAGACCAAGACTCGCATGGGCTACATGGGCCACCTGACGCTGATTGCCGAAGAGGTTGTCAAGTTTACTGAGCGTCACCCGCCTGAGCTGCTGTCTGATGTGGTTCTGGACAAGGTTATGAGCCAGGAGTGGATCAACTACGTGGACGGACCTTTGGCTGAGACGCGCGAGCGGGATAATGCAATTCTCGGCGGCGTTCGGCCCGAAGACGCCATTAATGCGCGCAACAACATGGGCATGAACGACATGGGCGGCTCTTTGCAGGGCTCTTCGTCGTTGGGCCTAAGCAACACGGGCTCCAACGCCCTGGCATCTGCCGGACTGAATGGCGGCATGGGCGGGCTGAGCGGTCTGGACTCGGGTAGCAACAGCATGGATTCGTTTGCGATCAGCAAGGGACTGACCGCTAACTACGGTAGCTCGAGCGACGAGGACGATGATGACCATGACGAAGACATTACCAGTGAGGTGAGTGACGATTTTTGTTTTTAAGAGAGGGAGGAAGGGAGGGAGAGAGAGAGGGAGAGGGAGAGAGGGAGAGAGAGAGAGAGAGAGAGGGAGAGAGAGGCAGAGGGAGAGGAAGGGAGGGAGATAGAGGAGGAAAGGGGGGGGGGGG